>JAYMTA010000559.1:0-26890 GCA_036897625.1 Pelargonium cotyledonis
ATTATTATTTAAATAAATAATTTTCAATTACAAATTAATGACATGTGTCACTCAATAAAATGCTCAATTGAAAATTTGAAAGTGACACATGTCACACAGATAGATATGGACTTGTCTTTAATATATATATTTATATATTAGATAATTACAAACATGATAGTTAAAATATAAATTGTTTCATGAATGTAAAAATAAATTGTATGATTTTAATTAGCAATATTGTGTTTGATCTACTTTATCACAATACGTAGAATGGTAAATTACGTGAGATACACATTAAAATTCTATATTAATAAACACATTAAATAATTAAACTTATCTAATAATTAATTAAAAGATTATAAACATCATTAGCTGAGAAAGGTTCTACTTTTGGTTCGTGTGTTTATCATTTCTATGAAACATACTTTTAAAAAGATAGCTAATGATGATAATGGAAGCATATTGAGTGGTTTGCATTAATCACTCTAAAAATTATTGACCATTTTATTATTTCAAAACAAAATACTCGTAAAAATCTTAAACAAAGCTATATGTAAATAAAGCTTTTGCTATGACTTTTATTCCGAAAAGTGTACCATTCGAATTAAAATGCGATCGGTATTAAATGATGTTTTTATGCACCAAAGAAATTTAATTTTCAATTTGATGAAATATAAAAACTCATTATTAAAATATTGTGGGGACCAAAATTATTATTCCTTGCACATCTAGGAAATTTATTGTTTATATACATGTGATATGACCAATATTAGGCTAATTATTTGAAATGATCATCTCACACGTAGCCTTTACATCACATGCTCATAGTGTTGCAACAAAAAAATGTACAACATTAATTAATATTATAATTATTTTCGTCATAAAATAAATGTCTACATTTAGATGGGGGACATCTCGGAGTGGGTCGAACGGCATGACATTCGACTTTGGGTCCAACTTCATGATATCCCGGAGGGCTTTCGGTCTGAGCAGGTATGCAAGGGGGCCGGGGAGTTCGTTGGTAAGTTTATCGAATCTGATCCCTATAATTTCACACGCAATACTTCATCATATTTGCGTATTAGGGTCCTGGTTGATGTGAGGAACCCGATAAAGAGAAGGTGGCGGGTTCCGGCAGTGGGGGGCCATGGTCATGGATAATGTTCAAGTATGAACCGAATTTTTGCTTCTTCTACGGTATTATGGGTCATAGTGACCAAGTGTGCAAGGAAAGGCTAAAAAACCCTAACCCGGGTGCTAAGCGAGCCTATTGGGTATGGTTGAGGGCGGCGGGGCGCCGTAGTAACAAGTAGGTGGGGGCGCATTGGCTCCGTGAGGGGGATGAGGTTAACAGTGGGGCGGTTCCTATGGAGGTGAGCAAATCGGTTTCAGTCGATCAAATTACAGCTCTAGAGGAGGCGGATGACTCCGCTTTCGTGGACGGCAAACAGCGCAGGACGTTGGAGGTAGGTAACCGTGAAGGGAGAGGGATGGGGGAGAAGGAGGAGCCCCCCTCCGCGTAAGCTTGATGGTTGCCATGGTAAATCCGGATCTCTGGGCTTCCGGGGAATGCTAGCAACTCTAGATCTCATGTTAGGATTTAGATGTTTTTGTCTAGTATTATGGTTCTTATTTTACCGCTCATGTCGGGATGGAATCAGCGACGATGTAGGTGTTTTCCAGTGTGTAACTCCTAGATCCTATTCTAGTTTCTTTAGAAGTTGTAGGGTCTCTTGTAACTTCTATTTTGATTATTGTGAAATAATAATTGCGTTATTCTCCTCAAAAAAAAATGTTTACATTTTAGGTTTGTATTCATGGATCGTGTGTATCAGAAAGAAGATAAAAATGCTATATTTTGGTGGCTCACTATTTCATTTTTTTAATTGGTTCGCAATTTGATTTTGTTTCAATATAATCTTAAAATTATTGGCCTGGTTCTAGTTTTTTTTATAAGGAAAAACACCTTTATTAATATTCAATAGTGGAATACATTAGAAGCCTAACATATTCTACTAAGACCAGGCTATAACGCATAAACCAAGGTATATCCCAACCTCTAGTTATCTAATTGTACTATTTTTTTTATTTTAAATTAATCTCATGGTACAAACAAATTCGATACTAAATACTATTTCTAAGACTAGTTAAAGCCAATAGAAATGACTCATAAGGAATGACGCAATAGTTAAGAAACACGTCTCCATGTGGAAGGTCAGGTATTCAGTTTTCTTTCGTCAACGTGAGACAGGATTTTGGGTTAAAAGGGAAAAATTACCTTATGTTGTGTAGCTAAACGGATAAGAAAATAATTTAAAGACAAAATAAAACAACCAAAACATGTTAAGCCAAGTGATTAAAATCTTTGGATTTCTTATGAGGTCACATTGTTACTTCGAGTATGAAGTATCGTTGTTGATATACAAAAAGAACATAAATAAATAAATAAAATCAAGTAGCAAATTGAAACAAAATATATAGTTTGAACATCAAAATAAAACATTAAATTTGGTAGAGAAAAATGTAAATATTTGTTTTTCTTCATAAAATAAAAAAAGTCAAATCATAAGGAATTGCGGGTACTCAGAAGTCAAAAAAGGAAGGCCAAAATAAAAATGGTAAATGAGGAAACTAAGCCTTCAAGAATAAAAATTGAGTGCCGTTGGGGCCTCCGATGACGTGGCACCCATAATAAAAATAATAAAATAAACAGTTAATAAATTATAAATAAATAAATAAACACACTTCTCTCTCGGAAGATAATTCAGATTACGTAACTCTCTCTCTCGCTCTCTCCGAAAGATCTCTGAACAAAACAGAGAAGCAAAAACAGAGCAAAGCTTTGATCAATTTCTCCAATAAATCCACAATAATTGTGTATTAATATATATATATATAGATTCGTAAATAGACACACAAATCGGTTTATTCGTCGTCGCTTTTGGTGTTGATCGAGTGAAATTTGGATGTATGGAGTCGCCGGAGAAGATGAACGGAGTGTCGATGGAGTTCCCTCTGAGCGGAGATGACGCGTCGTCGTTTACGTGGCCGCCGAGGCTTCCACGGAGGCTGCGTCGAAGGTTGCTTCTTGTGGACTGTCACAAGACGCCCTCTACTGCCGAGGACATCGAAGCCAAGCTTCATCTCGCCGATCTTCGCAGACAGGTCTCGCACAATTTCCACTCCTTGTTTCCGATTTCGTTTTCAATTTCTCATCTGCTTTTGTGTTTGGTGTTTTCACCGTGAGAATTTTGTCAGATAGGGGATTTCGAAATTAGTACTTTTTTGTGGCTTTTTTTTTTTTTTTTTTTTTTTTTTTTTTTTTTTTTATTTTTTTAATTTTAATTTAATTTTTTTGAATTGGTCAATCACTTGTGCTGGTGTTTGGATGTTTAGAATATGAAGCAATTGAGCAAAGAATGATTGGGAAAGTGTGTTGTTTGTTTGGGAAGTGGAAAAAGTTTTAATCTTTGTTAGTTTTCTGATCATTTCTGGGCAGCCAAACATGGGGTTAGTATTTTTGTTGTGAAATTTGTAGGCCTTGTTTTTGTTTTTGTTTTGTTTTCAAGGATGGTTTTGGTGTTAGGTAAGTGGTGGGTGCTTATGCTTCTTATACTATTTTGAGTTTAGTTTTACTCATTTGCCCCTTTTTTTCTTCTTCACATGGGTGTTTTGCAAATATCATTTTCAATTTTTGGTTGAATCAATTAATGAGTTTGATAGTGAATTGGAGAAGGTAGTTGCTTCATTACATGATCATTTTTCCTTAAAATTTACATTGAATTTTATTAACTTCTTTGTACTCAATTGGTTGATGACTTGTGATTGGTCTTTTGCTTTTCATGGATTCTGCTTTCTCGCTTGGTTTTAGGTTTAATTTTAGTATTCTTAAATAGAAGGCATCATCTTTTGTTATTCTACTGGTTCTAATTTGATACTACATGATATTGTGTAAATTTGACATTTGCTCATTTATTTTTATCATCTCTGAGAGCAGCAATTCTATGAGAGCTTGGTGAGCAAAGCGCGTCCAAAGCCAAGAAGCCCCTCACATTCTTCCTGTAGTGAAGAAGACCTTGGCCAGCGCCTGGAAGCAAAGCTCCAAGCCGCTGAGCAGAAAAGGTAATACAATTTAGTTAGTTAGGCGTCATATTCAATCTGCTTACTTGCTTGAGTTGTGCTAAAATTGACCAAACTTTTAGTAGAGTAGTGTGCCTGGAAAAGTCTTTGATTATTCTTGTATGAGTTAATTAGGCCCCTTGAATTGTTTGGTGAGTGAACTAACAATTTTGTTTTATGTACAACTGTAGTTAGTTTATTGTCGGGGTTTCAAAAGATTCAGTAGTCTGTTTATGTGTTATGCTATCCACGCATAGCATATTTCTTGCATAATAGGCCATTCTGCATCATCTAAATTGAGTTACTATTATAATAACTTTTGAATTTTGTTTACGTGTATGATTCTCACCTCTTTGATGGTCTTATTGTTCTCTCAACACGACCCATCTCTGATAGTATTGTGGATTCCATTACTTGTGATTCGCGTGAAGCTCGATTGGTTCCATAACACAATAGTGAATACTGAATAGTAGTTAATGCACAAGTTTTAACTTTTCTTTTTCAATATTAGGTTAAGCATTTTAGCGAAGGCTCAAATGCGCCTTGCTAGAATGGATGAGTTGCGACAGGCGGCCAAAATGGGTGTAGAAATGCGTTTTGAGAAGGAACGTAAGGAGCTTGTAATAAAAGTGGAGTCCCGTGTTCAACAGGCCGAAGCAAACAGGATGCTACTTCTCAGGGCTTACAGACAAAGAAGGGCCACCCTGAAGGAGCGGTCTTCTCAGTCAATAGTGCGACGAATGGCTAAGGAAAGCAAGTATAAGGAGAAAGTGCGTGCCGTAATTCAGCAAAAGCGTGTAGCTGCTGAGAAGAAGCGACTTGGATTACTGGAAGCAGAGAAGAAAAAGGCATGCGCTAGGATGTTGCAAGTGCACCAGGTAGCCCAGTCTGTCTCCCACCAACGGGAGATCGAGAGAAGGAGAATGAGAGACCAATTGGAAAATCGGTTGCAGAAAGTATGCATTTTTTTTAAGTTAATATCTATAAATTGTTATTTGGCAGCTCTTGTTTTTTCTTCTTCCTGGTTTGGTATCTTCTCATAGTTTTATTTTGTTTTTTTATCAGGCAAAACGACAAAGAGCAGAATACTTGAGACAGAGAGGAAAGCTTCGTAATTGCAATTCTGTTAGAGTGAATTGGAGTCACAAGCAGGCAGATATTCTTTCCAGAAAATTAGCTAGGTATGTAACTTTTCTCGCTTTAACATTATTGCTGAATTAGTTTTTCAGTGATCAGAGTAGAAGAAAACATTTCTTCCAAAGGAGTTTAGCCTAATTTTGTAGATTTTTGTTATTAGGTGCTGGAGGCGATTCCTTAGTCTACGAAGAACTACTTTAACCTTGACAAAAGCTTATGATACTCTGGAAATTAATGAAAAGTCTATTAAGTCAATGCCTTTTGAGCAACTTGCTGTCCTGATGGAATCATCTACAACCCTGCAAACTCTTAAATCATTACTTGATCGGTTTGAGAGCCGACTTAGAGTCTCCAGAGCTGTTGCTGCTACCAATAATAATCTATCCAGATTTGACAACATTGATCACCTGCTCAAACGAGTTGCCACACCAAAAAGAAGGGTTACATCCAAGACTCCTATGAGGAGGAGAGAAGACAAATTGGCCGGTTCATCTAATGAGGCAGCCAAAAGCCCAGCTGCCAGAAGTCCTGCTAAAACATCGAGGTATCCTGTTAGGGTAGTTCTCTGTGCTTACATGATACTGGGCCATCCAGATGCAGTTTTCAGTGGTCAAGGGGACCGTGAGATAGCTCTGGCCAAATCTGCAGATGACTTTGTTAGAGAGTTTGAGTTGTTGACAAAGGTCATATTAGAAGGGCCTATACAGAGTTCTGATGAAGAGACTGAAGATTTGACGCCAAAACGTTGGACCTTCAGGTACCAACTTGCAGCATTTGATAAAGCATGGTGCTCTTACTTGAACTGCTTTGTCGCATGGAAGGTGAAGGATGCTCAGTTGCTGGTGGGGGATTTGGTGAGAGCAGCTTGTCACCTTGAACTCTCGATGATTCAGACTTGCAAGATGACCCCAGAGGGAGAAAGTGCCCCTCTTACTCATGACATGAAGGCAATTCAAACACAGGTACTAGTTTTTATTTTTTTTTGGATCAGCAAACAGGTTTTAGTTTTATTGATAATATGGAGAAAACAATATTCGGCAATTCAGTTGATGAAGAATAACAAAAAAATCTGGTTATTTCATTAGCCAGTAGACACTTTTCTTTTTATGCGCCTTTTGGGTTGACTGAAGTTCCATTATGTTTTTTGGTTTTTTTGTGCTCATGTGTTAGATATTGTTCATGTTTGCAGGTTGCTGAAGATCAAAAACTTCTGAGGGAAAAAGTGCAACATTTGGGTGGAGATGCTGGGATTGAGCGCATGGAACGTGCAATTTCTGAAACACGCTCTAAATTCTTCGCAACGCAGGAGAACGGAAGCCCATTAGGGTCACCAATCATGCCCTCTCTGTTTCCCAACTCACCTAGTTCATCAGCAAGTCCTGATACTAGCTCAGATACAATAACTGATTTGGTTGAGGGGACTGAGAGGCCAAGCCGTGTAGTTCGCTCCTTATTTAAGGATGCTTCCTTACCACCCAGAGTATCTAGTTCATCTCCGTCTTTGGGATCTTCTGTTTTGGTCTCGGAGAATGAATTGATTGTGAATGAACTTCTTCACGAGCAACATGCTTATACAGATAGCTTAAATGCTTCTGATGTAGATCAGAGAACTTTGGAGGTTTGTGTTAGATATTATCTAGCATGTGTTTGGTTATTTTGGTACTTCAGTTTCAAGTCAATGTTTTATAGGTTAGTTCATCGCATGAACATGGAGATTTCAACTGATATAACTCCCTGTCCTCTTTAATTTGCAGGGAAAGATTAGAGAAGCAATGGAGAAGGCTTTCTGGGATGACGTCATGGACTCCATGAAACAAGACGTTCCTAACTACGATAGGATAGTTGAACTCATGAGGGAGGTTAGAGATGAAATCTGCAAGATTGCTCCACATGACTGGGAAAATGATATTATTGAAGCTATCGATCTGGACATTTTCTCTCAGGTAGTGTCCAGTGTCCACAATCATTACTATGTACCTGTAGTTTTTCTGCAGCCAAACAGCAAATACTAATCTTAAATTCTATGGTTTTTGTACTTAAAGGTCCTGAAGTCAGGTAATCTGGACATTAATTGCCTTCAGAGGATTCTAGAGTTCGCTTTTTCCACTCTGCAGAAGCTCACCTCTCCTGCAAACGAAGATGTGATGAAGGCCACTCATCATAAGTTGTTGAAAGAGTTGGGTGAAACATGTCAAACCTGTGATGATTCCAATCATGCACATGTCATTGCTATGATCAAGGGTCTGCGCTTTGTCCTGGAGCAGATTCAGGTATTCACTGACACTTTTCTGGTTCATGATATCCAAAAGTGCCTGTATTGTAAATTTGTAACACAACTTTTTTTTTTTTTATCTCCTCAAATAGACTCTGAAGCAAGAGATTAGCAAAGCTCGCATAAATATCATGAAGCCTTTGTTGAAAGGACCTGCGGGTGTGGATTACCTTAGGAAAGCATTTGCTGACCGCTATGGATCTCCCTCTGAAGCCTACACTTCCTTACCATCGACAGTTCGGTGGATTTCATCTTTGTGGAATTGCAAAGATCAAGAGTGGGAAGAGCACAAAAGGTTTTCCTTGGCTCTGACAACAAACAAAAGTTCATCTCATGAATTGCTTCCTCCCACCACCATTAGAACTGGTGGAAGTTTTCTGGTCAATTCAAGTGGAAGCCATGTGTCTTCCCGCACTACTACAAATGCTACAGGTTTGAAACTCTGTTCCTACTATGAACTAGTAATACAAGTGTTGTGTAATGAACTAGCCTTCATGCATAATCAGTTGACGTCTGATGTTTGAATCAGGTAACCAATTGCCAGAATGCAATGGAGGAACAGTTGATTTGATTGTGAGGCTTGGATTGTTAAAGTTAGTCAGTGGAGTTTCTGGTTTAACAAAAGGCGGCCTACCTTAAACCTTCATGCTTAATCTCGCTAGGTTGAGAGATGTTCAGGCTCAAATCCAGAAGATAATTGTAATTTCCACCAGGTAAGTGTTTTTGTGTGCGTAACGTTCAAGATTTGCAATGCTCACTGTACAACACTAACATAGAACTATGGTAAAATGCAGCATTCTTGTTTGCCGACAGAATCTCATGAGCGAGCAAGTTGTAAACAATGCTGCTGACATGGAAATTATACTAACAAAATGCATTGACCAACTGATGGAGCTCTTGGACAAGGTTCAAGATGCTGGCATCGAAGAAATCATCGAAACAATCAGCAACTTCTCACCAGACGATGACAGTGAGAAGCTTCATACAAGAAAGGTAGTCATGGCAAGGACGTTAACTAAAAGCTTACAGTCTGGGGATCCCGTGTTTGAAAAGGTATCCCGTGCTGTTTACTTGGCTGGAAGAGGAGTTATGCTGGGAGGAACTGTCACCGGTGGAAAAGAACTGGCAGGAATGGTGGGAGTTGTGCTGGGAGGAACTGGCACCAGTGGAAAAGAACTTGCAGAAATGGCTCTCCGGAAGATCGGAGCTGCAGCAATGACTGAGAGGGTGGTGAAAGCTATGGATCTATTGCTGATGGTAGCTACTGTCTCGGTCAATGTTCATAAGCCATGGTACAAACATCTAACCGATAATTTGCGTGCTTAATCTGACTGATATGGCAAGTTGAAACGAATGAAATCACAAGAAAAGGTTATACACGAGCTCCTTTGTATATATAGTAGATCTTGTAGATGCGAAGCAAATCTATGATTGTGCAGATAAATGTTTCATGGGGACAATGTAAATGGTATTTAGATTGAAACTTAAGAATGTTGTAAAGGTTTAGCTGGTAGATATGGTTGTGATGAACATGTGTCGTAGGAATGTGTAAATGGTATGTAGATTGAAGTTGAAGGAATGGTAGTTAAGTTGTGAAGTGTTTTTATCATTTCTTGTATAAATGGGATGGAAAATAATGGCTAAATGGCTAAATGTATGTGTAGTGGAAGTCTCTTTTCTCTTGTATTGATATATTTAGTGGAAGTCTCTTTTTCTGTGTTCTTATTGTTGAGAGGTTATGCTTATATTTAGTGGAAGTCTCTTTCTCTTTGTTTACAGTGGAATAGTAGCAATGTGATTGGCTGATGAGTTATAGTTTCTTTCTAATTGGTCAAGTGATTTGTGAGATAAGTATGATTTATATTCAGGTCCCTGAATCTCTACTTATTTATGAATATTATATGATTTATATTCCCCGATTTTTGACTTATTTATGAATATTATAAAGTAACCGAGACATGTTGGGTCAAACAATATTAGCAGTTTGAATTCTCTTTAAGCTCTCAGATTCGATTCTTCATGCCCACAATATGGGATGAGATTATAAATGTGCGGTCTGATCTTTATAAGATGGGTCTAAAAATTCATGTATTTCAGAACAGTTTGTGTACAGAAGTAAAGCAAACAACATACCAAAATTATGTGAAACATTTTCAAACTTTGTACAAGTAGTTACTCATCTGTTAGGGCTAACAATATGTGAGTGTGTGTCATGTTTGTGTTGTGTTGAATGTGTGTTGCCGATCCTACACGAACATGACACATTCAATAGTCGTGCTGAACTGTTGAAAATCGAATATAATACGGTTGACATGAACACAATCCAACACATTTTACACGAAAGAACCAACGTGCTTGACACAACACTTTCCAACACGTCAAAATTAACTTACCAATTAACCTCAAATGTTGAATGTGTTATGCGCAAGCTTGGCCGTTCGAGCCGCAAATCTGTCATGGAATGGGCCAAAATACTCGCACGTTCTTAGTTTGCAACTTTTGATTGACTTTAGCTTATTTTATTTAGCGAGACACATAGAACTGACGAAAAGTTGTTCGATAAAATAAGTGTGTTTTTTTGTCCCGGGCCATTTAGACCCAGAACCCGCGTTATCAGGTATAGTCGTGCATGTCGTGAGTATCACAACATGACTAATTAATTCTGCGTGCAGCCCAAACCGATCACTAAATATGTCGGATTGTCCCAGGCAATTACAGAATTTGTAAAACCAAACTCATAAATTTTGTGTTAAGCTTAAGCCAATAAGGTCCGGCCCATTTAGAAGGAGGACGGAAATGGACCACACTTGACTTCGAAATGATTGCGCAGAAACTACTGGGTACAGTTGTTGCAATCCATGGCCTTCTCTCACGTCCTCTCCAATTCACTCTCCTTCCCCAAGGTAACCTCTCTACCTTTTTAAACGTTATCAATCTGTTTGGTCGCCGAGAAAGTGCAAGAAAACACGGGAAAGCTATCTCAACCCATCCTAATCAAATGCAAATACTACGCTCTTATCTCAATTAAATTTTCTTTCTTCATTTGTTAGCAGAATTGTTTGCGATCAAACCCAATAGAAGCTTCTAGAGTTGGGTTTCTTCGCTCGCCGTTTGCGATTTCAAGCGCGACCAGAAGCTACCAGTTACGGTGCTTTGCGGCAATGAGAGAAGAAAATGGGAGTCCGGTGAAGAGCAATGGCTCCGGGATGAAAATTCCGCATGTATTGACGGTCGCTGGCTCCGATTCTGGTGCTGGTGCTGGGATTCAGGCTGATCTTAAGGCTTGTGCTGCGCGTGAAGTGTACTGCTCCACTGTGATAACTGCTGTCACTGCACAGAACACTGTGGGAGTTCAGGTTTGTGTTTGTTTTCTGAGACTTTTGCTCTGTTTGGTTTTTCATTTTAGCTCAGTATGATAAATGAACAATTGCTATCTATTAAGTTTTGTACTTTGGTGATGTTGTTCAGGGTGTCAATATTGTGCCTGAGGATTTTGTTGCAGAGCAATTGAAGTCTGTTCTTTCTGACATGCAAGTTGATGTGGTAAGTTCAAATTATTGATTGAACTTGGTTCCTGATGGTTTTTACTGGTCTTTTGAAATTGGTCTGTGCCATGGTTTAGAGAATTTTCTGGTCATGAGCCCTGTAGCCTAGTAGGCATGGGTAGGAAGTAGAATAATAAAACGCAACCAAGTTAGTGTTCCTTAGGTCCTGTCATGAGTGGGTTGCAGAGCAATGTTGGGAAAGATGTTGAACTTATTTGGTCTGGTACCATTTCCATTGAGCAAAGTATGTGTGTGTTCCAAGTTTTTGCCGGGGAAGACTAGCAAACATCTCATTTTGTTGAAGGAACTGAAGGTTGGAGCAGGAATCTTGTGGACTTGTTATCATGTGGAGTTCCTGATGCTGAGCCGGTGGATGAAAGCATCTTTAACCTTGTGAGAAAGAGGGAAGTAAAACTAGGAAGAAAAGAATGATATAGGAAGAACTAGGATAAAAAACTTTTTGTTCTACTTTACAAGCGGTATCTTTTTTTACACACTAAGGGGTCTGTCAACATTTTGAACATGGTTGATCAAAAATGGAGAGACAAAACTCCAGTTGCCTTTCCCTTATATTGGTTCATTTCCTTTAGATAGAGGTAACATGGTGGAAATTTAAGAAAAATAACGGGTCAGTTTTGGGTAATGTAATGCCGGCCCTCTAATAGTTTCATTCATATCACTGTTTTTTTTTCCTTGCATTGGCTTTTCTCTTAATTTAAATATTGTCTGACAGTTGGGCTGGTTTCTTAACATAGTTCCCTTCGTATTATTTTAAACATCATTGTTAAATTATTTCCTTGCAACCTAACTATGAAATTAATAGGTAAAAACAGGCATGCTACCATCTATAGGCATAGTGAAGGCTCTTCGTCGTAGTCTTAAGGAGTTTCCTGTTGGAGGTAGGCAATGTTACAGAGGTTTTTATGAATTATCATGATGCATTTTGTAACTTGTGAATTGACCTCTTTTCTTACCGAAGGCAGCTTTGGTGGTTGATCCGGTTATGGTATCTACTAGTGGAGATGTATTGGCTGGTCCTTCCATTCTTGATGGATTTAGGTATGTTAAATGTGTCTGAGTTTGCTGGTCTTTCTTGCTTCTTAATTGAATTTGAAACCTAATCCAATGCCTATTTTGAATTGGCTACGTGTATCTGTTTATTCTCCATAGGTTTTCCTCTTTCTTACTTTGCACTAGGGATATCGGAGAATCAAATAATACATAATCAGCTACATGACAACCGCACAATTTCAAACTAATCAAATGAATTGCAGGCAGAATTAAGGGATCTAGCTTGCATTTCTGTTCATTCTATGTCCCAAGAGTTCTTGTAACCTATGACCCCTATCATCTCTAACCAGATAGATCCCAGCTCCCTTTATTTTCCAGATATTAATCAAGCATTCATTGGTAATCAGCTCAAATCGCCCATATGGTGGAAACCCATCTTAAAATTTTAGCTTGATTCATACTATTGCGAGTATCATCTCCTTCAAAAGATTGTATTGTGTCTAATATAAGTGTTAAACTTTAATCCAACACAAATTCTTAAGCTTTTAGGTGGAGGTTCCAACTAGTATATCAAGTGGTCTCCCCATCACATGCAGGCTGAATAACACAACAGGCTGAACGCATCCGAGAATTAACAAGGAGGCAACAATGAAGGGTCACTAGGCCCATACTAAACCAGCTCTCATACCATGTTAAATTTTAATCCGACCCAAAAGCATAAGCTATTAGGTGGAGAGTGGTCTCAAACTTCACATTTTTTCAACATGGGATACTATGTAACAATAAGTAATAACCGGAAGGAGCTCATGGGTGCTAAAACCCTTACATCAAAATGAATATGTTTCTGGCTTTATGGCAGTACACAAGTTTGAAATTGGTTTTAGCTTTGTTATCTTAATACGACATCTGACGAAGTTCTTAAATGTTGTCGTGTTATGACTCTTGACTGCAGAGAGGACCTTCTACCCATGGCTGACATAGTGACCCCGAATCTCAAAGAAGCGTCTGCTTTACTAGGAGGTCAGCGCTTGGAAACGGTTGCTGACATGTGTTCTGCTGCAAAACTATTACATGACATGGGCCCACGGTTAGTTTGAGGGAAATAGTTTGAATTTTGAGTTATCATATTGTTGTGATATTAGTATCTTCTTGTCTAAATTATGAGTATTGATTTTTTACTTGGCTGTTTCTGTCGAGCCAAGATATGCTGCATAATACCCAACTAACTTTATTGATCACTCTAGGTTCAAACTTCATAGAATATTTTGTTAAACATATTTGACCTTTTCAGAAATGTACTTGTCAAAGGTGGTGACCTCCCTGATTCACTTGACGCTGTTGATGTTTTCTATGATGGTAATATTGAAATGGGAGTTCTATTTATCAATGATTGAATGTTACCCTGTTTTTTTTTTTATTTATCTACCAAGAACAAATATTTTCAAACTATTTTATTCTTCATTTTTGCAGGCAAGGATGTGTATGAGCTGCGCTCATCGCGTGTAAGAACACGCAATACTCATGGTACTGGTTGCAGCTTGGCGTCATGTATAGCAGCTGAGCTGGCAAAAGGTTCTCCTATGCTCCCAGCTGTCAAGGTAACCTTTTATGCTTTAATTTCTGTAAATTTTTCCCGGTGGATAAAAAGTGGCACAGAGAATTATATGGGACAGCAACATTTTTCCTGCGTTATTCAGTGACCCTGCTCTGCTAAATCAAACTCTACCCCACAAGGAGCATAGGTAGTGGAAACAGTATGTTTCTTACCAGTCTTGAGCAGTAAGTCAGAATGTGCTTTAGAAAATATCTTGTTCAAAAGCAAAGAAATGACATTTTTCAGCTACGCCTATTCACAATAAAGATATGTAGATGAATGCATAAAGGTCATTGATGTTCCGTTGAATTACTGCATTTGAACTGGAATCATTATTATAAAAAAAAAATACTCAATTTGCATGTACAACTACGTTTAGTAGGAATATGGAATGTTTTCCCCATAAAAGATGATCACTCATAAAGTAATCTCATAATGTCAGTTATTTTTTTCTTCATCCAGCTTGGAGCATTAGCATGTAAGTTCTAATTTATGTAAGTCTAACAGGTAGCTAAGCGCTTTGTTGAGACCGCTTTGGATTATAGCAAAGACATTATCATTGGAAATGGACCTCAAGGTCCTTTCGACCACCTGCTTAGGCTTAAGAGTTCTCGTAAACATGGTGCTTTCAATCCAAGTAGCTTATTTCTATATGCTGTCACGGATTCAAGGATGAATAGAAAGTGGGATCATTCCATTACAGATGCTGTTGAAGCTGCCATAAAAGGAGGAGCAACCATTATTCAACTGAGGTTTGCTGCTGTTCATAGACATTATTCATTTAAGGAAACAATAGTTTTATTTGAGTGTTGCCACGTTCATGTATATGAATTATGCAGTACAAAGTTAAGTCTGAGATCTATTCAGATCTGTTTCATTCTTTTATTTCTTATTGTATATAAGTGTTCACATTATTTGCAATGTCATGGAGTGAACTTTAATCAGTAGCCATTATGCATTTACTATGAAGTTAAAGAACTATGAGTTTGGTCTTTATTATATATCTCCAGATCTCGAGCATTATTCTATATTTTCACTTGTCACCAATAATGGTGAGAAAAATTGCTTTGCCAAGAAATATTAATAATTTCGTTGTAAAAAAATTTCAGGGAGAAAGACACTGAAACAAAAGAGTTTCTTGAAGCAGCCAAAGCATGCCTTGAAATTTGTCGTTCCTATGGCATTCCTTTCCTGATAAATGATCGTATAGATGTCGCCCTTGCTTGTGATGCTGATGGAGTGCATATCGGTCAATCTGACATGTCTGCTCATGTTGTTCGCACTCTTCTTGGCCCGGACAAGATCATCGGTGTATCATGCAAGACACCAGAGCATGCCCAGCAAGCATGGATCGATGGTGCTGATTATATTGGTTGTGGAGGCGTGTTTCCAACTAATACAAAAGAAAACAATATCACTGTTGGTTTGGAGGGGTTAAAAAGAGTGTGTTTGGCTTCAAAATTACCAGTGGTCGCAATTGGTGGCATTGGTATTTCAAATGCTGCTTCTGTGATGAACATCGGAACCTCAAGTTTAAAAGGTGTTGCAGTTGTCTCAGCTCTGTTTGATCGGGAATGTGTTATGACAGAGACCAGGAAGCTGCATGCAGTATTAACAGAGGCAACAGCTGTAACAAAGTGAAAGACCTTAAAAGCAAGGTACGTTTTGATATTAGCATTGTCATCCAAATATCGAACCTATGGGCTGGATCTAAGTGTTTCCATATTCTTTTCTTCTCAAGCTATTGTTGAACCAACACGGTCGTATTCTTTTGTGTGCTGAGATAGAGGACCCACAGTAGAAAATGAAATAATTGGTGTTTTACCATATCAGCAAAATAGGGGTCAACTATCATACAAATAGAGTTAATTTGCTTAGGCTTTACTTAGCTGCAATTGACATATCCTATATATTATAGAATCGCTTTCAAGATACTGTGATGATTGTGGATTCTCGGTTGATTTGGATTATTACTATCTTTGCTTCAAGTCATGGCAACCAGCACAAATCTAAGTAGATGCTTCTTGCTTGACAATTTGAGCACCAACTTGGTGCTAAATGGCATGCAATTCCCACATCAAGTGGGCTAGTTTTGAGAAAAAAAGTTGGGTAATGTGTAATCTATAGTGGGTTTTTGTTGTTTTTTTTTCCTTTGTTTATGATGGTGAGTGGCCATGAGTTAGGCTTGTAGCCATGCACATTGCTTGGACTAGACTCAACCACCCCATAAAAAAGAACACTATGTTTTGTATCCTCTCATCCAAGAAGAGGATAAAATTGTTGACATGTACTTGATCAATAGAGGCAAAAAGAGATATTTTCAGTTTCACCTTTGAGGTCAGCTTTGTTATAAAATTTAGTAGGTTTTGTTGCATTCTATGCTTATGCACTTAAGGTTGCCAATTATGTGCCATTTTTATGGAGATTACATGCCTGGTTTTTGTTGGATTTTCAGGCCTGAAAGGGACAGACACCTTCCATTAACAAACAAGAGTTTATAAAGAAATGTTCTAGGACCCATTATCTTTTGTTATTTTTATTAGAGGTGAAAACTACTTTGAACCCTTATTTTATTTCTCTCCCAGATGTCTTCAGGCGCGAGAGTTGTTGGGAGGAGTTGTTTCGAAATGTTAGTTATGTTCGGTAAATTGACAAAAATATAAGGAGCTGAGAGTGGAGTTTTGTGTAACAATATGCTTGAATAAAAACAACAATATATCAATTATTGAAATGAACATATTGGACATGGATTATTTGAAAATTGGGTAATCAGTTTATCAGGTACAATAGAATTTATAAGATTATTATTTTGAATGATACGCCTGAAATCATTTTTATTTTTTTTTGGCAAAATGGTTTACTATCATAACATTGATTGTTGTCATGCAAAAACAAGGTAACTAGAAATGGAAAACATGTCAACTCATATTAATTTTCATGAGGGCAAAAATGTATTAATTGAATATCACAATGGCCAGAAGATCAGTTACATTTTATCTTCTCTTTAAAGTTTATCGTTGCTCTCGTAGGAGGCTTGTTATTCATGCAGAAATGGGCTCCTCAAAGGAGCTTTGCGCAAGTTATGAACTCTGAGATCTATTTTCTAGGTTTTGTCCAGCAAACTATTGCGTTCTTTAAAGTTTTGCTTATGTGACACCCAATAATATTACCAAACAAGCATTGCATGTGGATATGATGCAAGGATAATAATATAGCCTTGAAGTTTTGCTTACGTGACACCCAATAATATTACCAAACAAGCATTTATTGCATGGGGATATGATGCAAGGATAATAATATAGCCTTGATTTACCCTAATCTTTTTATCATAATGTCCCAAGTCCCACCATGATTAAGAGCTGCAGGACATGTTTACAAATTACAAATTTCTCTGTTTTTGTTTTTGTTTTTGGTGGGCCATCAGTCTCTTCCAGTTGTTGTTGAAACATCATTCACAAAGCAAAACAAAGAAAAATGTGAAACTTCACTCAAATATGCATGTCCTTTTATGGGTCCCTTTTCCTGTTCCCTTCAAGTCCTTGAAATTTAAACATCATCTACTTGCCAAGTGAAATATACAAAACTACTCAGAAACTGATTGCACAAAACAGAAAATTTGGAGAGAACCCATCTCAAAAGCCTAACAGAAAAATAGAGACATGTTCTTTTCAAGCTTTTTGGGTACCTGTCTCATGTTGTCATGATAGCCACAAGAAACATACTTGGAAGAAAAGTATAGAACTCACTAGCATGAAAATGAATATGGAATGCATAGAAACTTATACCAAATTGTCACATCTTTCATTAATACGGTCGCATCAAACAAATCAAACTCCAATACGGTATGTGCCAATTCAATAGAGACCATATCCAACCAGGAACTTCACATTCCCTGATTAGTCCTAGACCATTACTTACTCATAACATGCACTGCTTAACCCTATCTCAATAAGATACATAAAAAACAAATCAAAACAAACCGACTCAAGTTGTGGACAGATATTTTGAATCCTAATACTTCCAAGACCGCACATTCGGAGGCTTCTTGCCCATAGATGACAGATTTACAAACATTTATTCGAAAGCATGTGATATGTTGAAAAGTAGAAACTGACTTTTATACATCCTTGAAACATCCAGATTCTTGAAGTTGATAGAGATCCAGAAAGCAAAACTCGAATTTTCTTGCAATGGAAGGGAAGGGAGGAACTTTCCTTATTTGACATGAAGTTCTCCGCTGGCATGAACCTCCTTGACAGTCTTATTGTATTCATCTTCTTCTTCTTCCTCCTCCTCTACCTCAGCAACTACTTCTTCCTTTTCATCACCGTCCTCTTCTCCTCCCCAGCCAAAGCCTCCAACTGACCGAGAAGATGGAGGCGGGTTCTTAGCCTCATCCACGATTTCCATAATTTCTTCCACAGTTTGAAGGGAAAAGGTTGGGTTTTCTTTCTTGTAGTACATGGCTTGAGCTACCTCTGCTAGTTCCCTTGGCAAGTTCTTCAAGAACCATGGGTGACTTTTAATTTCTTTTATTGTGACCCTCTGCCAAAGAAAAAAAAAGAGCATTGGTCAATACTGCTATTGTGCAATTAAACCAGTTCATTATAAAATAACAGAACTCAAAATATACCAACGGAAGATCAGAACCATGGGCTAACTTTGAAAAAATAATTTTAAAAATCAGAGGATGGTTCCACTGGTGAAAGTTTCACATAAAGTTCATACTAAAACTTTTAACTGATAAAACATCTCAAAATTATAGTAGATGCATGGAAAGGAGAAAGCAAAAACTGCACTGCAATGGACCAATGGGACAATTCCAAGTTCTATAAATGCTGTATTCGACGATAATGTATCATAAATAATGTATCATAATGATTGTTAGACTTGCATACGTAGCATTCTGGAGCAAGAACATTGGAGAAGGGTGATTAGAAAATGTCTCATAAAACTTCCCATTACCATGGGGCTATCAAAGAACAAGTCCAAACCCAGATTGGCTTAATAAGATGCAAGCCTTCAATACTACTTAATTCGAGTTAAAAACAAATCACTAAATATCATACATACCCTGGATGGATTTGCCACAAATATGCGAGAAAGGAGATGTCTGCAATCTTGAGATATGTGAACATAGTCGGGAATCTTGTATTGCACAGCCATGATACGCTGCAGAATAACAATTTCTATATTATAGAGAGCCATAGCTAAGGATTAATGGATAAAATGATAACTTACATTGATTGTTTTCCTGAAATTTTTTGGGTCTTCTTGATCCTCAAAAGGGTATGCTCCCACCAACATAACATAAAGGGTTACACCACAGGACCATACATCAGCCAACTGAACAAACACAAACAGATATTAATTGAATGTCATAAAAGGCAGAATATTGATATCCAGTGTAAATATGAAACTTAAGCATTATGGTGATCTAGAAATCATTAAATACATTTAGTAGCACATCTAAGAAGCTAATACCACATAATCATGGAATAATTACTCAAAAGTTATTACTATCAAGAAAATGGAAACATGCGCACAGGTTGGCTACATACTAAACAAAACCAGATCTAACTCGTTACATTAGCAACCAAGTTGAAGCATTCATTCATATTCTTCTCGCTTCACTAACCATACTAATATATGCACACCAAAAGAGAGAAATAACTAATCACCTTGCCATCATATTCCCTTCGAGAAAGAACCTCAGGTGCAATATAAGCTGGAGTTCCAACAGTAGATTTGGGTCTTGAATGCAGCAGAGATGACTATATAAAAGTTAATCAGAGATCAAATTTACTTGTATAGTTCAGATGACCAAATATGGTGAACCATAATAATTTGAATAAACCTTTGAATAACCAAAGTCACAAATTTTCAGTCGTGGCGCTGGGCTGCCATCCAACAGAGTATTCTCCAGCTTCAAATCTCTATGGCATATTTGCTGAACACAAGGATGAATGACCAAAAATATGTCATCGGGAAGTGAGAAAAAACAGCGAGCAACTAAGAATCTCAGTCATTAATTTAAAACTTCTATTACCAATGAATGACAGTAGCTGACTCCTGAGATAAGCTGCTGGAAAAAATATCTAGCCTGTAAAGTTTTAAAGGATAAATAATTATCAGTAAGTGAAAACTGCAAATTATTATCTCCTTTTCGGATGATATCATTTCAATAAACCGAAGTTCCCATTTGAAGTCAACTATACCAACTAGCTCTCCTCAAACTAGACGTGCGGAGTTTTACCAAATGAGCAACTAAACCATTGACTTGATATTCTTGAGTCTTGACAAACAAAAATTAACGGTGCAACAACAACAAGAGATCTGATATCTTAAAATTGAAAGTAAATAAGCGACAAAAAGCATGCAAACCTCATCCTCGCTGAATCTTCCAGCACTGCAAATCCGCTCAAAAAGCTCTCCCCCAGCCGCGTACTCCATGACAATAGCAAGATGTGTGGGAGTTAAAACTACCTGCACTTCCAAAAAAAAAAAAAAAACAATCTGATTTAATCCAATTATGCTATTTGAACTGAACCAACCCCATATATCAATATCCACATCACTGACCTCCTTGAAGCGAATGATGTTGGGATGGCGAAGCGATCTGTGATTTATGATCTCTCTTGCAACATTCTCATCAATCTACAACCAAATAGAGCAAGTAACTAAACATCACACAGTAAAACAAAACATGTGAAAACCTCAACATTTCTGAAAAAACATTTCTGTCTCCAACTCCAAGTCCTCTATCCAAACATGGGTTTCGTCTTAAACTAGTAGTTACTAATTACCATTTCAAAGCATAAATGCTACTTCTTTTGCTAAATAAAATCCCAAAAAAACACACAAATGCTGAGCAAGCACGCACCTTTCGACCTCGTTCGATGTATTTCATGGCAACGAGCTCTTTAGTGACCTTGTTCCTCATCAACCTGGCCACCCCGAAATTCCCGGCACCTATGTCCTTCACCAGCTCGTACTTGTCCATCTCTCTAGCTTCACAACAAGACCAGATTTTGAACCAAATCCAAAACCCTATTCCGAGTTCACCTCCAACCCACAATTCAGCTTCAGTTGAAGCAAAAAAATCCCCAAAACCCAGAGCAGAGATGGAGAGGGAAAATCGAGGGTCGAGTCCAGAGGAGGTGGTGGTGGAATTTGGAGGAGATTTGAAGTAAAAGCAAAGAATCTGAAAACAGCAGCGAAAAGAGAGAGTGGAGAGAATCAGAAATTGTATCTGCAATTCTGCAATTGGGTATTAATGGAGGAGAGAGAAAGTGTGAGGATTTTGTAGAGAGAGAAAGTGAGGTACTGTGTGTGCGCGTAAATATATTTGGAATGTTTTCACACAGAGGAGAGAGACGAATCGCACACTATCATTGGTCATTGCACTTTCGTGCGGATAGATTATACTGTGTGCGCACCTCCACGATTCTTATGGTGAGCTTGTTCTACTGATTATGTACCCATTCGGATTCAAGAACGGATCAGATTTGTTCGAGTTCATATCGACAAAAAGCAATTCAATAGTAGTACAAAAGATGTTCAGGTCCATTCTGACTAGAATTAGAATTCAGCGTTTCAAATTTGATAAAAGACTTAATTTGATCCCGGACCTTGATATTTTGATTCGGTTTGATCTCTAAACTTTCAAATGACTCAAATTGGCATCTTATCTTTCAAATATGGACTCAATTTAGCTTTTTTAATTTAAACTCTAAAGGCAATGACATTGTTGGGCTTTTGAAGTTGATTAAAAATGGTTTTAAACTGGAATATTTTCACCATGACAAGTTCATCACACGTGGCGTATGAGTAAGAGCACGAAATCACGCGTCATTTTTATTTTCAACCTAGAAAAGTGACATTGTTCTATTTCCCGTGCGCAGTTGTGATGAACTTGTCATGATGAGTTGTTGAGCCATCGTCGCATGTTTGACATATCGAAAGAAAAATGCTATGTCAACTAAATTTAACGGTTGCACAACAATTCGGACGTATTTGAAACAAAATTACATAATTTAGGACCAATTTTTAAACTATATGAATATTTTGGGGTTAAATTGAAAACAAATATCAAATTACCAATCCGGACCAAATTGGAATATTCCGTGTATTAGTTTGGTTTTTGAATTTGTCTTAATGGGCTATTAAGGTGTAGGCCCATGTAGCTCAAAACAATGCACCGACTAAGATACTGTGTGGTCTTTTTATGGAAACAATGGGCCCATTACGTATTGGCTATTATTGGGCTGACTTGCCAGCCCAAATCCACCAATAACTGATTTCCATTATAGACTTTTGAAGAAATATGATGAAATTTGAAGAAAACTATTTCACTAATTTGTGTACCTCTAAAAAAAAAAGAGTAGCCATCAAGTGCGGGTTCAACTGAAAATGTGTTGTTCCAGATTAATCTGATATTTCGAGTTCGAATTTGAAAGAATACAGCATTGTTAAAATTTGGTAGAATTTGTTCAAAAACCTCAATAAAATATTTAAACTAAAAAGTAAACTAGAATCGATAAAAACTGTTTCATAATAAATATTTTTCTAGCAATTACAATTTATTTCAAAATAAATGTTATTTTGAAGGAAAAAAAATTCGTGTGCCTTTTCATTTATGTCATTTTCATATTTTCAAGGACCATATCTATCATACTAAATTTAATAATGTACAAACTAATTATACGATGTTAAATAATTCATTTTACCCAATTTCTTAAGTCATGTTAAACTAATTATACTAAATTTTTTGTCTCTTAAGAGATGGTGCAATGGTCAAAAACACACATCTCCATGTAAGAGGTCGTGAGTTCAAATCCCATTGCATCGGGTAGGGCGGGGTAGGGTTGGGTCTAAAGAGGAGAGTTGCCCCTATTGTGTAGCTCGACTAGTTAGCTTAAAAAAAAATCATGTGAAAAACTCTAAAAATACACTAAACGAGAAACAAAGATAGTATATGGTTTTAATACTATCATGTTTCATATTACTATCACACTAATAATTATATAAAAATTATCGATAAGCCTATTTATAAATGTACACAAATTTAGTAGCATATACATGTATTACAAATAAAACATTTTTTTCACTCTTTTTTATCATTTGAGCTACACTAACAGGAGTAACTCTCTCCTATTAACCCATAAATTTCACTCAATATCGTTGACAAGAAAACTCAAAGAAAATTCGAATTGCTTAAACCATTTGATCTAACATGTTTGGTCAAATAAAACACTTTAAAATACAATAAGTTAATCATCATTTATGTATAAATGAATACTATACTAAAAATATGACATTTTCTACCTTATGTAACATAAAATGATGAAATGATGTGAGTTATTAAATGCCATTTTTGACTCAACAGATACAATGCTTGTTGGTTTCAAAAAAATAAAAAATAAAAAATAAAATAAAATGCTTGGTAACAAATAAATATAAATATACAGTAAATAAATCTGCCCAAATTAAAAAAAGGAAAAAAATAAAAGATAGATTTAATTCTAAGGAAATTAGTCGAAAGCTTGTGCAATGTGCAGGCAGATCTAGACGAAGAAGAGAGCCTATATCTCCTTCTCCCTCCATTTTCTCTGATTTTCGATTCCAATTCTCTGTAACATCGCCGACAAGTCAAGCCCCGGAGCTTCAGAGGATTTGGGGACCGTCCAGATCAGCACGTCGCCGCCGCCGCCGCCGCCATGTTCTCCGCCGTCCGGTCGCTCTCTCTCCTCACTCTCACCTTCATCTGTCTCTTTCTCTCACCTGCCTTGGCCTCCGACTCCGGTCACAAGGTAATCGATCCTGGCAGTGTCTGTGTTTCACTCAATTTAGGTCAATTTTCACATGCTCGCTCATTGAAGTTGTAGTCAGATCTGAGGTTTCGGTTTTCTGTTTTGCGGGAATTGGGTAATTTGTTTTTGGGTTTATGCCCATGTTGAGGTGATTGGTGGCTTCTTAATTAGATAGCTATTTTTGGTGTGATCTTCTCTACGTGGTGACACTGAATATATGTGTGGGGGTATTGGTGAATGGGTTGGTCTAGGGTTTAGATCTCAATTGGGTTTTCTTGATTTGGCATTTTGGAGCTAACCCTTGTGAGAGTTGACGTAGGAAGTGTCTGGGCTCATCATTGTCTCGTGGAATGTACTATGTATATTGTCAAATTGGGTACTAGGAACTAGGAATGTGATGTTGGCTGTTGATATCTTTGCTTTGGTAAATTGAGTATTAGAGTTCAAGGTGAATTTGCCTTGATTTGAGGAGCTCTTCCATCTTGCTGCATTGTAGTGAGTTGAGCAAGGATCTATAATGGAGAGGACACGGAATAAAAAAAAATCATTTGTTTGTATGCTATTCTGGGAGTTATGTACTTGTTGAATGTTGTAACTGATCTGATTCTGCTTTTACTAATTCAGTTTGGGGCATTCTAGTATTTAACCCATTATTGCATATTACTTAGAATAGATTTATTTATTAATTATTAATTTTGATTTTAATTATCTATTTATCCCCATTGTTTATCTACTAGCTCCGTGCGAAAGTTTGTCATGTTTCACTGGGGAATACTGAGGCAAAAATGTGTTAAAGAAATAACTAAATCATAACCTCAGCTAATGAGCTAAAAGCTTGTTATGATGTAGTAAAAAAGTTGGTGTTTTCTAGACATATTAATTGATCTTGAAAGTTGTTCTTGGGTAGAGTTTTCTAACAAGAAAATTAAATCCAACTGCAACCACACATGCTCTTTGATATGTATGCATATGTGTTTGTATTTATGCATAGTTGCTCCTGAATGTGTTCCTTTATGATATACATTTCTAAGGTGTTAAACTGTTTTGTTATTGGAATGTGCTATAGTCTTAACATCCCATTTGTATTATACCACAGTATCAAACAGAGGACCGAGTAACCCTTTGGGTTAACAAAGTTGGCCCCTATAATAATCCACAAGAAACATACAATTATTACAGCCTTCCATTTTGCCATGCATCCACAAATCCTGCTCACAAATGGGGTGGCCTTGGCGAGGTCCTGGGTGGAAATGAGCTCATAGACAGTGAGATTGACATCAAGTTCCAGAGTATGTAGAGTTTATGTTTTCATCCTTAGTTTTATTGGCAGAGTGTGACTTGATATGTGCAGTCACATTTGTGCTCATTTTATCCCCTTTCATTTTTCTTTCTAGAAAACGTGGAGAGGACTTCCATTTGTCAGATTGAGCTTGATGCAGCAAAGGTCAAACAGTTCAAGGATGCGATTGAGAACAGTTATTGGTTTGAATTCTTCATGGGTATGTTCTATGATGTATTACTTGATGCATCACTTCTGCAATGCTAATTGCTAACACATCTTAGACTTTCTTGTTTCCTTTTTCTGATAACATTTTCCTTGGTTTCCGGTTGGTGAATATGACATGTCCAGATGATCTGCCTTTATGGGGTATGTGCTTGCCTTTATCTAATTTTTTTAATGAGTACCATCATTATTTGATTTTCATATCTCCATATAATTTGATGGCTCATGCCCTAGGATATATTATCTAAAAAATTCATTGGTTTTGTACTCATAGGCTTTGTTGGTGAATTGCATCCTGATAAAAACAGTGACAACAATAAGCAAGTTCTCTACACACATAAGAATATCATTGTCAAGTACAATAAAGATCAGGTTTGTGGTTTCTAAGCTTCCTCAAGTTTTAGTCATAAGCCTTTTAATGCAGTTTGGATTTAAAATTCCCATATGTTTTCTTTTCATGACAGATTATTCATGTGAATCTCACTCAAGAGAATGCCAAACCATTGGAAGTGGGTAGAACTTTGGACATGACTTATTCAGTCACATGGTTGCCAACTAATGTCACTTATGCACGTCGCTTTGATGTTTATTTGGACTACCCCTTCTTTGAGCACCAGGTCAATATCAAATATTACTATTCATTTTTTTTTCCTATTATAAAACACTTTTTCTTTGCAACATCGCTGATACCGCCTCCTGTTATTGAATCCCTTATAATGCTTTCCGTTTAAGTTGGAAGTGCTTTTGTGATGTGCAGATCCATTGGTTCTCGATTTTTAACTCATTCATGATGGTTATCTTTCTCACTGGTCTGGTGTCAATGATATTGATGCGCACTCTCAGAAATGATTATGCTAAATATGCTCGGGAAGATGACGATTTAGAGACTCTGGTGATTCTCTCATGATTCTTTGTGTTTATCTGTTAGTGGTTTTGAATCTCTTGACGGCTAATCTTGATTCGGTTATGGAAAAAAAAAAACAATTGTTTCTGTTTCTAATTGTATGGAATCTGTCAAAAATTTGGACTCTTATACAGGAAAGAGATGTGAGTGAAGAGTCAGGCTGGAAACTTGTTCATGGGGATGTTTTCCGTACTCCTCGCAATTTAGTTATTCTTTCAGCTGTTGTCGGCACAGGTGCTCAGCTAGCATTGCTTGTGCTACTCGTCATCTTACTGGCAATAGTTGGAATGTTGTATGTTGGGTATGTTGAATATTCTCTTTGGAGTGCTTGAGACGATTATTTAAAGATGTTTGTGATAGCAGGTCATATTTGTGTATCTTCATGAATCCTCTATCTCCTATATATAACCTTCAGTTCTCTTTATGTGGTTCAGGAGAGGAGCGATTGTCACGACTTTCATTGTTTGCTATGCTCTTACATCATTCATTTCTGGCTACGTAAGTGGTGGGATGTACTCACGACATGGGGGTATGCCTTATGTCCTTTAGTTGTCCTGTTTATTGAGTTCTGGTTTATACATGCATTTGGGTGTTGTTGCTTTGGCTGCTTATTGAGATGGTGCATGTTTAATATAAAAGGTTTTCTGAGTGATTGTCCAATTACATTTTTTCTTAACCATGATTTGATTTATTTTGTCAGGTAAAAGTTGGATAAAATCAATGATCCTTACAGCATCTTTGTTTCCATTTCTGTGCTTTGGGATTGGATTCGTCTTGAACACTGTTGCCATATTCTATGGATCTTTAGCAGCTATTCCATTTGGCACAATGGTGGTTGTTTTTGTTATTTGGGCCTTTATCTCGTTCCCTCTGGCACTTCTGGGTACAGTTGTTGGAAGGAATTGGAGCGGTGCTCCAAACAATCCTTGTCGAGTGAAGACCATTCCTCGTCCAATCCCTGAGAAGAAGTGGTACCTCACACCATCTGTAGTCTCAATGATGGGAGGACT
>JAYMTA010000560.1:0-26889 GCA_036897625.1 Pelargonium cotyledonis
ATTTTTTATTAATAAAAAATAATTTATCTAAATAACTACTCAAAAAAAAATAATAATAACTACTCAAATATGCTTAAATAGGAAGAAGATAATAACTTAAATATTTAAAAATTACTATATATGTAATTATATCAATTGTTTAATATTTTTGTTAAAATCTGATCCTTTGAATATATATTTTGAATTTTTACGAAAAAATGTTTTCTTATGAATTTATTTTGTGCGCTTACAATATATATATATCATTTATTTATGATTATGGATCTTTATTATTCTTTTATTATCTTTTCTTCTATTAATATACACTTTGAATATGTTTCATTCCTATTATGCAATAGTAATCTCAATTCTATTTCAAACTAATCAAATAATTTTTGAAAAAAAATATACACATACCTCTATACAAAATACATAGCCATTTCAATATTTTATTAACCTATAAAGTTGACAGAAAAACATAATGTAAGTATTTAAATATTTAGAAGTTGAAGTAACTATCATTGTTTTTTAGTTTAACATTTTATTTATTTACTAGCTTTTGAACCCGGCGTTGCTCGGGTTTTATAATCAAGATATTTTATTTTAACTGAGCAACATAGCACAACAATTTGACCTATGACAGATAACATATCTAAAAAGAGATGTTAAACGTGAATTTCAAGAACATGATAAATTTAAAAAGTTTAACCAATAATCGATGCAAAAAATACTAATGTCTACAATTTTAAATATCTGCAAAAAATAAAATTAAAATTACATCCAATACATAAATAAATATGACAATGATTAAGGAAGATTCTTAAACACTTCCTTGTACACGATGTTTTGAGTTCCTCCTTCACCATCATCATCAACTTGTATCATACCTGAATTCAATCTCGTTCTAGGCTTTTAGCAATCAACTTGTAAGTATAAGGATGATAAAAAACACAAATTAGTTTTTACACCGAAAGGCAGTATTTATAATGAAAGACATATATTGTTTCTATGATACATATAGTAGAGTTATATAATAACTCAAATTCTCATATTAATTAAAGTGAAAAAGACAATTATAAATCAGTGTTTTATAACAATTATAATATGATCTTCACAACAAAAACGTACACAAACAGAATTATTAAAAGAAATAGAATTACAATCAACACAAAAACAACTCAAATAATTATCATTCCTTATTAATACATATATGAATATAAAATAAAGCTAAATCCACAGGATCTCTTCCCGTAATTGCTTCCAAGAGTACAACCCCAAAGCTATAAACATCACTCTTTTCATTTAAAAGACCAGTATTTGCATATTCAGGAGCCACATATCTGCAATATTTTGAGCAGAAAAATTATAGGGATGGAATGGAAGACATTTATGAATTAATATCATTACTGAGCAATAATACTTTAATAAACTATGAGATTGCAGTTTTGAAATATATGGACAGTGTAACACATCAGATATTATACTTACCCAAAAGTTCCCATAACTCGAGTTGTGACATGACTTTTACCAGCACCTAGCAACTTAGCAAGGCCAAAATCAGATACCTTGGCATTGAATTCATCATCAATCAATATATTGCTTGATTTTATGTCTCGGTGCACCACTTTTGGTTCTATGGCCTCATGCAAGTAAGCAAGACTGAAACAAAAATATTGGGTTAAATTAGCACTAAATGTTTAAACAATGATGTAGATGATTTGACTTACGCTTTAGCAGTGCCAAGCAGAGCCTTCATACGGGCCTCCCAAGTAAGATATCCATACTGCCGCATACCCCCATGAAGCCATTGCTCTAAGTTACCATTGTTCATATACTCATAAACCAAGATCCTAAAATTTACAGTACAAGTTAGATAAGCTACCCCTTGCTCATTTAGGATTTACAAAGGTTTCAACACCTAGTAGTAAGAGTAACTTGTATTTATTGGTAACAAATGCAAATTGGTGACGTAAATAATTATCCATGCTCAACAATATGTAAAATAAGAGGTACCTGTGAGTCCCTTCAACACAATATCCAAGAAGACGAACCAAATTCTTATGGCGCACATGGCCAATAGCTTCAACTTCCACTCTAAATTCTTTCTCTGCTTGTCCCCTGAGGAGAGTAAATTTTGGACTTGAACACTAAACGTAATTAAAACTAATATTGAACCATGTATTTGTGAGTGTGTAAAGTCAGAAAAGATAGCCATCATATTCAAACTCACAGGTTGTTTAGGATCTTCTTCACTGCAACTGGAGTCCCATTGATCAAATTTCCCCGATAAACAATTCCATAACCACCCTCACCAATGACACTATCCTTTGAAAACCGGTTTGTCGCAAGCTCAAGATCTCTTAACGTAAACCAATGCCCCCAACCCAAGTGAGAGACTTCAGGCAGGCCAATTAGGGGAGAAGGGGCAGTTAGAGGATAAGATGAAGAAGGCTTATACACAGTAACTGAGCCAGAGTCTTCTCCTGATTGGGAACCGCAGCCATCTTTGTCTATATGATGAAATGAGCCTGACTGACTGCTAATGTCTCCATTCTTAGATTTCCCCATATCAAAATGAACCATAACTTTATCAGATTCTTTGTCCCTAGATTTATCATGAATTGTAAGAAGAATTCCGTCACGTGGAACAAAGTTTCTTGCCAAGACTTGGTCCACCCGCACTTCCTTGATTTCCTTTGAAACAGTTGGTATTTGGCTAACAGGTATGTGGTCTCTGCATCTTCTTGACTTCTTTTGTTTAGTTAGACATAAAGGCAATATGGAGAGGATAACTATGATAAATAGTCCAACAGCAATCCCAATAACCTCCCAGGTCTTAAGACCAAAAATGGCAGTTTTCTTGGACAATTCCGCATTTAGATCAGTGGCCATTTTTATTGGATCTCCAGATGCCTTCAGAACCATATAAGAAACATGAAAATGCAATGTTACTATTAGAAAATTGCACATTGATTGAGGTTGATATCATTTCCTTCATAACATGAAGTCACTAATTTCCTTTTTCATATGCATCTCTCTTTTTCCTAGGAACCCATCCGAGAAAGCTATTCATTTTGATCATGCCTAAGATTGGAACAAAACATACCACCCTAGGTACACAAAACTAAAGAAGTGCCATATCATTTACAGATCAAAGAGAACAATGCAAATTCAAAACTTGTGTACCTATTGCTCAAAATGTGTTCCCAATAAAAAGTAAAAACGCAAACTTTTCATGGGACGCAATTAGAAAAATGCAGAAACATGAAAATCAAATCCAAAGCTTCACGTCAAGAGGGTTTCTTCATTTCCTTACCTTCCTACTGTGGGATTCACAAGAACCAAGTCGAAGCCACGGATCACTGAAAACCCCCCAGCCCGGATCTCAGACAGCATCAACCAGACCCATCTCTAGGAAAAAACAAAAAACCCAAATGAACCCAGTGGACAGAAATTCCAGTTAAATAGGCCAAATGGGTTGATTTGTTTTCTGGGTCTTCCCCGTGAAGGAAAAGGGTCTCGAAATTTAAGCTGGGACGGAGCTTTCCGGGAGCAGTGGCGAGCCTGGTGAAAACCCAAGACGTAGAAGCAGAAATGGGGTGTTTGTTGTTGCAGAGAGGTGTGGGAGAGAAGGAGAAGAAGAACATTGAAGAATGGTGGTGGTGGGGGGTAAGGAGAAGAGGAGATGGAGCTGTCAGTGGTAGGTGAAGATGGCTTGCAGCAGAGAGGGAGATACAGTACACAACAAGTTACTTTGATCTCTTCTGCTGTTTGTTATTGGGCATGACTGATCATCAGTAACTTTTAATTTGTTTTCCATTTGGCTCTATTTCAAATCCTCTGTTTGCTCACTACTACTCTGCTACGTTTTTTTTCTTCTTCCTCTCTGAATATTAAGATATAGCTTGATGGTGACAGTAGCTGAAGCATTTATTGTTTTGTTTTTTTTTAACTTCTTTCTAATAAGTTATTGTTCAGTAATTTGCTAAATTTTGTTTCGGGTCGGATTCGGGTTGTTGAATTCTATCTCAGCCCTAAAATATTTTGAGTTAGTCGGGTTAGAGTTTCAGATTTTAAAGATAAAATATACTAAATTGTGTGAATTTATTAGACCTGGACAAAAAATTTATATAGTTGGGCCGGGTTATGATCATGTAAGAGCAAAGTTCGTTTAAAGTCCAAATTGTCGCCTTTAATAATTACTAATTAGACATCTCTTGTTAATATTTGAAAATAGTGGTGATGAACTTTTAAAATTTATTACAGTCAAAAAGTTACTATCATCTAAAAATTTAAGTTAATAGTTGATATCATCATTTATATTTTAATATTACATCCTACAACGCTCCTTTACATGCAAGTCCATTATGGTTTTGCTGGTGGACAAATAAGAGCATAGTTTATTCTTGTTTTTAACTTTTCGATTGGCCGAAGAAACATAGATAGAAGTTCATTTTTTTCTATAAATAGAAGAATGTGATATAGAAAGCTAAAAAAAGAAGATAACAAATCCATCACAGAATAAATTCAAATTTGGGACATAAATGTCGTGTTAATTTTGATGTCATGATGGAAAATCAATTCAACTGAAATACAATCTTCATTTTTGTACTTAGTCTTAACACATGTATTCCTTTATCAAATTGTTTATTTATTGTGCTGTTACAAAACAAACTTAGTAGTGCACAAATTCAAGTTTTTGTACCATAAATAGCAAGTTTCTTAATCATTCTACAAACTCAATTTTAATGGGAACCTTTGGCTCTGGTTGTAAAAAAAAAAAGGTGCTGGCCACCATTTTAGCTTTAAAGAATCTAAAACGACAAGAAAAAGATTGGCATATCATATGCTATTTACTAGTTAGTGTCGTGTTGGATTCTTTGTGTGTATAAGAAAAGCAAGCAAGTGTGTGTGCTTATACATTCATTGTTTTCTTCTGGTTTTTGGTTCTATGTAGATGCAATTTGCACCAACTCTCATACCTAAACTTTCAAAAGAATCATCCACTCCGGTTGTACGTGATGTATTCAAGGAAGTAAATGGAAGGTTTATTATACCGGGATCATTAAGCAACGCTGATCAGAGTCCGAGAAACAAGTATAAATCAAGGTGCGAAAACTTACTATAATACGTCAAATACGTGTATATCATTTCACCTAACATGCATGCAGCCAGCTTTTGGGTACCAATTTAATGACTTCGTTTTTTTTTCATCATGAGAAAATCTTAAAGTTAAAACTTTTATCCACTTGATTAATATTTTATATAATTTTATGAATATAATATGTAAATCATACTGTAGTAAAAAAACTTAAATAAACATATACGGACACCTCTCGGATGAATGAAAATAAATTTTGATGGGAGCTCTCAAAGAATTTCGGGTTTATGTGGTGTTGGAGTTGTTGGTAGAGACCATACGGGTGCTTGGGTTGGGGCTAGCTCTATCATCGTGGGTTGGGCGGAGGCCGGCGTAGCTTTGGGAATATTATATTGGGCATGTGTTTGGCGGAATCTTTGAGATGTCAAAAAATTGTTGTTGAAGTAGATGCTAGTTCTGTTATCTATTTATTTTATTTACGTGGTTGTGACTTTCAATTCTGGAGAACCTTAATCTTATAGTGTAGGGATAGACTTTCTCGATTCGAAGATTCTATGTTTTTACAAGTGGGAAGGCAAGGAAATTTTGTGGCGGATTTTATGACCAAATTTTGTTTTTGATCTTTTTCGCATTGTAATATTTTATTTCAACCGTCTTTAGGTGCCCATCAAAACAACACGAAAAAGAAGGAGAAGAGAAAAAAGAGATAACAACATTTTGTCACCACTTGATTTATGGAATTACTTTGACACAATGGTCCCAATTAAATCTTATGATCCTTGCAATTAATTAAGGGTTGAAAGTTGAAACCAACCAAAAATTCACAAAACTAGGAAGTCATGATTCAGAGGCAGTATCATTATTGATCAACATCCCAATGCAACCAACAAAATTAGAGATAATTAATAATGATTACTCTTTAACTTATGTTTACCAATATCCCATTAATTCATGGTAGACCCCTTAAGTAGTTGCATTTTTAAAATGTACAGCTAGTGTTCTACATTTCCTATTTGAAAGGACAAAACTTCAATAATTGCAAATGGGCGCTTGAAAGACAAATCAAATGGATATGGTTAAGTGTGTTGTTCTCCATGTTCCATTTAATTTTTTAAATACTTTACCTATTTGCAATCACTTCTTGGCTCTTATATCAGTAAACGTAACAATCGAATCTCGAACTTCTTTTTTGTGTCGTTGATGGTTTTAGGATAATTAGAGGACAATCAACCATTCACATTAGTACAATAAAAGCAAGGAAATAAAACACAAGAAGAATTGAAATGCCCAATGTACAAAGTAACTCATGAAAATAGGATTTATTGAGAACCATAGTAGCTTATGAGTCTAGGGATTGCGCTCCGGCGAATGCTCGCAAACATAGTGTCAATCAATGCTGATTTGTTCATTTATGAAAAGATCGAATTGGATTGTGTCGTGAATAGAACATGCTCGGTTTGTGGATTTTGCAAGTATTTGGTGACTTTTTTCTTCATAAACAAATAATTTGATTTCTCGACTTTTAATTATAAATAATAAACGGTCTTGTACATGTTAGATCCAAAATATAAAGTCACGTTGAACACAAGAAAATAAGACAAGAATATCAAGGCATACTATCTAGTTTATTTCATTGTAAGTTATATGTATTGCAACACAACGATAATTGCATCTATTTGTCTTATAATTCGGGTGCTCTGCACCATAAAATCATGAAAAAGTGAAAATATTATATATGTCAAATTGTTGTTCGTTGAATTTAATTTTAAATTCTAAAAGTATGGAACATGTATTTCTCGTACATTTTCAAGTTTTTCTTTGAGTGCCACCAATACTTGTGCAGTGCATCTATTAGCCGTGCATGAGGTTAATTAAAATGGTGTAATTTTTTTATTTATTAAAGTTGGTTAATTAGTCCACGTATGACGTGTCATCTTTGAAAAAGAAATGGTACCCAACGTGATTAGAAAGCTAATGAAAACATTTTGTGGGGTATTATGGATTTAATTTATGTTCAATTAACTATAATTGTTAACTCTTAATTTAAATAACCAAAACATGTGGTCCAATATAAAAATAAAATCAAAGCCAAAATATTGTGATTGTGTGGCATAACATAAACAATGTATTAGCTCGTGTATCTTGTTCCTAATATCACAACTCACACACGGATTTGGCACAAAATAATTTATATAAATAATGTAATTAAATTTTTTTATCGTGAAAACTTATCGACCTAAAATACATGTTATGTTTAATTTGTACTTTTTTATCCAAAGTAATTGTCTTATACTTTTAAAATTAAAATTAGTTATGTACAAATTACACACAACATCTTTGTAATAACTCGGTTTAGTTATATCATTAGGTTTATTACAACTTGTGCATGATGAACAGAAGATGAAATATAGTATATTATCAACTAATTTCTTTCTAATTTTCTCAAAATAAAAGCTAATGAAAACGTTATTTTAATTTTATTGGAGAACATTGAATTGGATGATGTTTTTTAATTATAGATTTTTTTAATAAAAAAATAGGAGGAGGAGGAGAAAGGTATGTAGTGATATAAATTACCGAGAATGTTGTACTTAGTTCACTTTGCTTATTAATTTATAATAAATCTGATCCTTTTTCGGTTTTTGACTTTTCCAGTATCTGGCAGTCTTGGGATTTTTTTCTTAGTCGCTACTGAGAGGGGGTTCATGAAAATGTCTGGTTCATTAATTAAATCTCCCGCGTGAGTAGCATAATGATTCTGGTCGAAGTATGTTTCTCTCTTAAATTCTCACGTACATATAAGATCCCTCTCAACCGGGTCCCATTTGAAGCTTAAGTTAGTAGCTAGTCTTTTTCTCTCAAGCGTAAATTTGTTCATCTATCTCAACTTACCCCGCTTTCAATTCGCTTGATACATCTCTTTATAGAACAAGTTCGGGATGAATGTTGTTTCGACCGTACTACCTCCTAATGTATTACCACGCCTTTTGCTAGTGAGGCCTCGTCTGGACGGACCCTATGTGTCCGTGAGTTGTTGTGGACTTCAAAAAAACATTGAAATTTTAAATCCATGCCTCACAATAATTTTGTCCAAAGTTTTGTGATTTCTCACACCTCTTTATTAATAAAACTAATATTTTCACTATATGTATCATTAGTTTATAATATATATTCTTGAAAATCTTGGTACATTCAACGAATCAGCACCAACTAAACGTGATGTACAAAAAATTATTTTAAGAAAAGGAAGGGTCTACCAAAACAAAGTGATAAAATAAAATAGAATTTGGTAGGATAGTTTGGTTGATTGGTGCAAATTAAATAGAATAATATGGATATCAGTTGACTGATATAACTTTATATCAGTTGCATTAATGAGGTGATGACACCTCATTTAAAATCATGTATCTGGACGGGTCGTTCCGCTCTTACAAATTCACTTGACCGAGTATAAGTGAAATTTATTGAGATGTCATCGTTTCATTAGATTAGTTAAATTGTAACTGATATAAAGTTATATCAGTCAACTGATACATATTTTACTCAATTAAATATATCTCAAGAATTTTTGGTTTCTAATAAAATTACGAATATTGGTATGATTCAAAGATTGATTTTCTTTATTTTTGGAGAAATGGAGAATCATTTCTGCTACCTTGTTGCAATCAAAATCTAGGCACAATCCACTATTCTTTCTTTGGATCTTTAATTCTATATATTTCTTGAGTAGTCATTAATAATCAATATTTGAAACCAAATTGATGTTGAAATAGCTCTGATTATATAATTAGATTGCCGACAATGATTTAGAGGTCGAAATTAAGAGGGAAAAAAAGTGTTTGGACTCTCTCCCTCTCTTTGACAGGAAGAGTGATAGTACGAAATAATTAATAGTTACGGAAAAATATTTAGGATAGTCAGTTGCAAAATGTGTCAATTAGAATATGTCATACGTAATTATCCTGAAAACTAAAATAACTCTAACTCCAAACCATAGTAGTAAGATAAAAATTGTTTTGATTCTGCTAATCATGAAAAAGACAATAGAGTCGACCAAGTGAAAATATGAATTGACCTCAAGTAAACTTATATATTTTTCCATGATATATATACAATGTTTTGAGCGTCACATTTTGAGATCATAGAGAAAAATTTTATTGAGTGGGGTGAAAAGAAATTACGATAAATAGTAGAGTTAACTTTTTTTTTTTGGTATTATAACTCGAATCATAAACCTATATGAATAGTAAAAATAAAATGGATGATGCATTATAGTTATGGGTGTGCGAAAAAAAAATTCCGTTATATCTGTTTATGCGATTCGGAATTAATGGATATATCCGTTTAGGTAAATGATATTTGGATAGTAGTTAGTTGTTTGATAAGAGATTTTGTATTTTTTTGATCAGATATCCGCATCTGAACTAAAATAACGGATAATTATCCGATATTATCCAGCATCCGTATAAAAAGTATATTAATATATTTATATATTAACAGTTAAGTTTTTTCTTATAGATATAACATATTATCACCTGTGAAATGTTTCAATAATATAAATATTACATTTTTTAGTTAACATTGCGAGTTAAAAACTTATTTATAAGTTATAATTCAACGTTTTAATACTGTTTTACTTTGTATAAAAAGATATTTTTGTTGATGTTTATAACGTTTATTACAATGTCTATAAACATAAGTGTTTTCATTTATTTCTAAAAGACGTTTATAATGTTATTCAATTTGGTTATTTGAAAGATATGTCTTGTGTCAAATGATTTGAATATTTGGATAGTATCCGTTGTCGGAAAAAATTGTGGATATGAATATGGATATTATCCAGATTTTGATGGATAGACATCGGTAAGAGTTTTTGAACATTTGATTCTGAAAAAAAAAAAAAAAATTCCGTATCCGAAATCCGTTTTCACACCCTAATCACAGACCTCAGTATCAGTAACACAAAAGGCCCAGTTGGCCCAATATTCCCATTCACTAAACGCACCGTTTGGCATATCCAGTCCAGTCCTTCAAAATTCAAGGCAATCTCTCCCTCTCTCTCTCCCGCCCCAACAACGATTCAATTTCAAAACTTTCTCTCAAATGGGTTCTCTAGTTGCAGGTATGGCATGGAATTTGAAAAAATAAATACAGTATAATCTACCAATATTCAGTCCTTGATTTATGGGTTTTACAGGTAAAAACAGCGTTGATTTGTGGTCAGAGATCATACAAGAAGAAGATGAAGGAGCCGAGCAACGGCCTCATAATGCTCAAGTTGTTTACGCCAGGAAGAGGAGAACCCAACAGCTCCCAAATGAAATTCGTGTTGCTGTAGATCCGTAAGTCCACACGTTCCTCTCTCTCTCTGTATTTGGTTCTGACAAAAAAAATGATCTTTTCTTTTTTCGTCTTCCCAGAAAGCAGTATGGTTTGGATAATAGGAACCGGTTGAAATTTGGTGTAGCTGAGAAGCGGATTAGCTGGAATCGTTCCCTGTCCATCAGGTTTCCTTTCCCTATATTTCTGTTTTATTTTTTTTTTGATGATTTGTACTGTTGTCACTGAAATGGAAAGTAGTTGGTGTTTTGGTTGGCGATTTTTAATTTTTGGGGTTTATTTGCTTAGTATCTGTAGCTAAATGGACAACAGGGTGATGACCCGTTGCATGTTCTGTTAGTATATTGTGTCTAGAATCTGGATGGTGTGGAATTGAAGATTGATTCTTCGACATCCTTGGACATTAGTGGCACTTGGATTCACCTATCCATTTTCCTCGCATATGATCGGGTATTCGAGTTGGGCAGTTAATTTTAGGCTAAACATTTGTTTATCTTCACTTTTATTGTAGGAGTAACTGATTGTTTATACTTTTCTTTTGGGTCAATAATCATGCGAATGTCCTTGTTCTTACTAACCCTATGCCGATGTTTATTTGATTAGTATCTCTAGCTAAGTGGACAACTGGGCGATGACCCGTTGCATATTCCATTGGTAGATTGTGTCTAGAATCTGGATGGTGTGGAATAGGAGTTTGTTTCTTTGACTGTCCATCCTTGGACCTTGCTGGCCCTTGGATTCAACTATCCATTTTCTTCAAATATAATTGAGCTGGACAGTTAATTTTAGGATAGACATTTCACATTTGTATATCTTCACTTTTATTGTAGGAGTAGCTGATTGTTTTATACTTTTCTGTGTGTCAATTATCATGTGGATGTCCGGGTTCTTACTAACCCTATGCTAGATAGGTTCACGGATAATGGTGCACATTTTTACTATAATGTTTTATTGTGTTTTTTTGGAGCTAAGTTGTTGCTAAGTCTTCTGCTTGATTTATTTTGTTTTTAAAATTGACAGAGGGAGGGTAAGCATTGCAGTTAGTGCTTGTTTAGATCTTCAACATCAACAAAAGCAGGCAAAAAGAAAAGGAAAACCAGCCATTCCTACTGTATGAGATCTATTCCATTCCTTCTATTCATTTTGCTGTTGTTTGGTTCATGCAGTTTCAGCTCCACTCATGTTTTTGCTGTATGCAGGGTAAAGTGGTGAAGCCTCCAAACTTCGAGAAGGAAAAGGCATATTTTCAAGAGGTCGATGACTTTGAGCTGTTAGAGGAGAGCCCCTCACCCAAAAACTTTGGTACATGGGCCACAAGCAATCAATGTGATCCTATTGTCATACCGCATTTATCCTCAAAATTAGAAAAATGGTTAATTTCCAAGCACTTAAATTATAACTGTGAACCTTCTACCACGCTGTCTAAGGTATTAGAAACCCCAGGGTCAGTTTTAGATCCTATTTCTTGTGATGATTCAGATTCATCAGGTTTAAAAACCCCAGAAAAATCCTGTCCGAAAATAGATTTTGGAGTACATTCAGTCCTGAGTAGATTTAAGTCAAGTATAACCGGAAAAGATTTATTACAAAGACGTATTGATTCAGCAAAGAGGCCAGAATTGGCAATTAACGCCAATCAGACTCGTGAATATCTAGATGATGCAATTAGGAAAATTTCTCTAGCATCTACAGCAACTTCATTGGAACTTGATGATTTGGATCCATTTTCTGCACTGTTGGCAGCTTGTGAACAATCATCTCCTTCAACACTGGGGGATGTCTTCTCCAAGTACTGGTACGTTCCTATGCTGATTTACTAGCTTCTGTTGTCAGTTAATGAATGAAATAGATTTTAAGGGCAATACTTTTGGTTTAAACTACCAGTAGTTACAAACTTGCACGCAGTCCTCATTTTATTATTTATTTTAGTTCAGTTATCATACATTTGGTGGCTTAGTTGTACTAACATTTACATGTGAGAGTCAGTATATGTTAATATGTGTATGCTATCTGCTGATATTCGTAGTATTATGTGGGGCCTTCTGTTTATATTTTTGCTTTTAAGTGTTTAGATCATTTGGAATCCATGTGGAGAATTTATCATCTCCTCACCATACTTGTCATGCTTTAGTAGTGAAAAGACTGTTTGCTTGTTGCTAATTGTGGATTTCTCCACCCCTAGTACTAACTTACTGGTTAAGCTGTTTAAAAATATAATTAATGAAATTGAATTCATCAGCAGCAGCAGAGAAGAAAAGCAAAGCAAAATGTTCAAAACCACCAAGCTTTAGTTCCAGACCCACAGGTGGATCTGTGTTGAGAATATAGTTGCCTGATTATGATTCTAGCCTTTTTTAAAGGCTTCTTAGCAATGGGATTTGAAAGATAAGTGTATTTGCGTAGAGAAAAAGAGAGCAATGAAAATAATCTATAAAATTTAGAACTGTCAGACAGAGTTAGTTCCTTAGGTCAGGTGAATTCCATGTTCACCTCCATATCGCATTCACTGAAGGCTTATATGTATATTTCTCATTTGAGGTTTGCTGAAATTTTCAAAAACTTAACTTTGTCAGATTTTTGGTTTCTAATTATGTTCCAAGAGTTTTGTCATTAACTAAGTAGTTCATGTGTGATATGATGCACTACTGTTATTTTTAATTTTACACAGCCATTTTCTTCCTATCTGTATTTTTGCATAATCCTTTTTCCTCTATTATGGTCTGTGGTTAAAAATGAAAATTTCTTGGCTCAGTACCCTGGAAGATATTGTGAAAATTGGTGAAGGTACATATGGAGAAGCTTTTAAGGCTGGCAACAACGTCTGCAAAATAGTTCCTATTGATGGAGACTTACGTGTCAATGGGGAACTGCAGAAGGTATTCATTCTAACTCATCTCTCCTCTCTGTCTTTGGATGTAAGGAATGAACTTGTGACATTATTGAACCATGTGGTTTGGTATACTTCAGAGATCGGAAGAATTGCTGGAAGAAGTCATTCTTTCTCGAACTCTTAATCTGTTAAGAGGGCACAAGGGTGATGCTAACAATTCATGCACCACATTTATAGACACAAAAGAGTAAGTAATCCAACTAAAAGATTTTAATCTTGTTGAATCTTTAGCTACCCTGTCCTGATGAAACCATATATATTTAAAAAAAAACTAAATCGCCTCATTTGTCTGGCTAACTTAAATAGGCTAAATTGATTGCATTTTAAACATGAGGAAGGCCGGCCAATATGGGCAAGATTTGAGAACCTTGATGTATTTGTCGTTCTATTTGTCTGGTTGGGGAACCAGAGCTCCTCTTGGCCAGTTTTTAGTTTGCAGCAGCAACCAAATTATTGTTTGTGTGCTTGGTTGGACTTGACTTTGGTAAACTTTTGGAGCTTGAAATCTTTTTTAGTCTTGCTTCAGTACCTCGACCAGAGATCTGCATGCCCAACATAATTATTTGACATGCATGTTAGTGTCAAATATAACATTATACTTTCCACCTGATATTTTTTTGTAAGGTTCTCCATTGTTTGTCATCAATCATCAATTTTTTCTCTACAGTTTAAGAGTATGCCAAGGTCCTTATGATCCTTCGCTGATTAGAGCATGGGAAGATTGGGATGAAAAGCATGGTTCGGAAAATGATCACCCCAAGGGGTTCCCCAGGAAACAGGTCTCTTGTCTTTCATTTTTTGTGTTTGTACGCTTAATTCTTTATTTTATATTCGGTTTGTCTAAGTCACGTTTGCCCCACTTCCAATACACAGCATGTACACGAATTATAAAACATGCACTCTTATCAGAAAACTGAGCTGTCTTTACAAATTTTAAGTTGTGGTACTGATGGTGGACATCATAAGTTTTTAAGATATTTAATTATGCTTCCATTTATTTAAAAGCTCACAACTTACAAGATTACAGTAATCAAATAGGTCGGTTACACATCTAATAATAAATTTTCTTTCAGTGCTATGTCGTGTTTGTGTTAGCGCATGGTGGCAAGGATCTTGAAAGTTTTGTACTGTTCAACTTTGATGAAGCACGTAGTTTGCTAGTTCAGGTAATGTACTTATTCTCTCTTATTTTACAGCCTTTCTGTTATGCTTCAATTTGTTATTTGACCATTTGTCCATTGTCTTTCAGGTTACTGTTGCTCTGGCTGTGGCTGAGGCTGCTTATGAGTTTGAACATCGTGATTTACACTGGTATGGTTAATATGCAATCTATGACTGTAACATTACATTCTCTGGCTTGATGTCTGATTTCAGGAATATTTACTTGTTACAGGGGTAATGTACTTCTAAGTCGAAACAATTGTCTAACGTTGGGTTTCACCCTCGAGGGGAAGAGTATGGTTGTCAAAACATTTGGGTTGTCAATATCAATAATTGATTTCACTCTTTCAAGAATAAATACTGGTGAGTGGTTTTCTTCTTCTCCCTTTTTGATTCCTGTCGATGTAAGCTTGCTACAACAAACAGGTTAACTTGTATACATCCCTTTCACAGGTGAAGATGTACTTTTTCTTGACCTTTCCTTAGACCCTGATCTGTTTAAAGGTCCAAAAGGTGATAAACAAGTAAGAAATATGAACTACAGTGTAATCCTTGTAACAACTTATATCTGCTTTGCATCACCAATTGAGTTGCTCAATCACTTTGTAATTTTTATGCAGTCTGAAACCTATAGAAAAATGAAAGACATAACCCAAGATCGCTGGGAAGGAAGGTACAGTTGTTTATCTCCTCGAACTTGTTTTCTCAAGTGCTTGGATATGTTATATTACATTTACCATGTAACCTCTTCCTCATATTCGAGATTTGTTAGAATACTGAATCCTTACAGCCTTCAATTTGTACAGTTTCCCCAGGACAAATGTGTTATGGTTGCTCTACCTGGTTGACATATTACTTGTGAAGAAATCATTTGTAAGTAATCTCTTGGGTACAAGTTCTTGAAACTATGTGAACTCTTAATAATGCAAGTTTCCAAATAAACCCTGTAGGGTCCCGAATCTTCCTTTTTGGTTCTCTCGCATAGAATATATCCACGAAATTCCTGCATTTCATTTTGTTAAGCATGGCAACATATATTTATCAATTCATCAATGGCATGCAGGAACGTTCTTCAAGAAATGAGAGAGATTTACGCTCACTGAAGAAGCGTTTGGATAAGTATGAGTCGGCTAGAGAAGCAGTCTTTGACGCTTTTTTCACAGACTTGTTTGTTGATGATTGCAAGGGAACAGAACAACCTTAGTACAGTTGCCTAAGATCTTACTTAACATAGATAGGTACGACTCGACTCTAACTGGCATGAATATTCTGAAACTGCCTGTACATATTTCACTGTCCTGCTGGCCATTAACCTGAAATTTGGTAGATTCTCTATGTTTTTATGTTACAATCGATCATGTACTTCAAATTTCTGAAATGTAGATTTTCTATCATTTTCTCTCTTGATTATGGCACTAACAAAACTAGAATACATGTTTATCAATTCAATAGGTTCTTTTGAAAAGGTTTGAGGAACCAAGTTGATCCTAGAATACATGTTTATCAATTCAATAGGTTCTTTTGAAAAGTTTTGAGGAACCAAGTTGATCCTTTTCTCATTTGTCTTGTAAAGAATATACTGATATTAACAAGTATCCAGATTGTCAGAAAACAGTATGTAACAAAACAGATATGGGAACAAAGCAAATGGCATAAACCATATCAAATCAAATCAAAATGGCCCCATTTTTGAATCCTAATATTTGAGATAAAATAGTGAAAAAGAGAGAAGATGGTAGGTTTGAAACCTTATCACTTGCTTTCGGCTGAAGACAAAGCCCAGTCACAAAATGTTGCTTTTGATTCCCAAAATTTGAAAAATGAGAAGCTCTTTCTCTAAGCTTAATTTCCACATGGGTTGTCTATGTCCCACTCATTTCCATTCCATTCAATGTTTATTAGTCTATGTCCGGAATTTTAGGGGATAAAAAGGTTAATGCGTAGGCCTTTAATTGCATATACCATTTTCAAATTTATTTAGTTCAAAGACCGAGTCTTAACTAAGTTCGTTCCTCATTGTCGACGGTATGAGATTGAGATCAGATTTGTGGAGTGAAGTTTAAGGCGACGCTTCTCTTGGAAATGAGAAACATTGTTATTTCGAGTACGATGTCTCGTTGCCAATAAGAAAAAGACCAAGAATTGAATAATTTATTGGATGAAACTCAACCAATGTGCAAACAACATATTCAAACATGCGTTTCATGTCCAAAAATTCTCTCTAGCATATTAAAAAATTCATGAATAATAAAAACATTATTTCTTTTTATTGTAGGATAAACATAAACTACCAAAAATTAAGATGAAATAATCAAATCCCAAGATGAGTTCATGTTTTTGTATTCCTTTGCATTGTCCAACCACCTTTCACCCCTTTAAACAATATCTGAGTTTCTTTAAGCTTCTCTATCTCTCTCTCTCTCTCTCTCTCTCTCTCATGGCACCACTTGCAATGTCTTTGCTAATGCATTTGGTTAATCTTGATATCAGTAAAATATTTTGTTTACTTTTTATCACTCTATTTGTTTTCTTCTCTTAACTTTTGGGTCATCAATCCATTTCAGTAAATCATCAGTCTATTAATTCAAAAAGGCTTTGAATATAGATTGATTTCACACAAAAAGATGCAGCAGCAACAAACACATGCATAGGATATGGCAGGTACTGAGAGACCAGTCTCCTAGCTTAGCTTTGCTTATGTCAATAGAGCATGTTATGTGGTGTGAGCCAAGCTACATGAATGTGCATGTGTGTGTGTGTTCTTGCTGGCTTTTTGCCCATTTGCCAACATGTCTTTGAGAAAGATAAAGAAACCAATATTTAAGAAAAGCATTACAATGGATGATTCTTTCTACTGTGTGTGTGAGGCCACTGCCCCATCCTTAGTGACAAAGTAACTTCTTTTCTTTATCATTTACATGCAACATAGTCACCAACCTTTTGCTTTTTCTCTCCTCTTTATCTTCTTCACTTTTGCTCTAACCAAACCACCTCTATTTTATTCCTATTCCTATTCCTATTCCAATTCTATGCCTTTTAAGAACTTGGCTCCCACTATATGATTCTCATTCAAAATCCCACTTGGGTCTCTTCCTTCAACACACCTCCCATGGCTCATCTCATTATAATGGCAATGGCACCTTCTAAGATTCTCTTCTTCTTCCTCTTCTTTCTCCTTCCTCTCTTCTCTGCTGGTATGCAACTTTTCTCAAAACCCACTTGGTTTCTTCCATGTAAATTCAACACTTTGTTTTGTTTTACATCTTTTTGCTGATCTGCTGCAGGAACTCTGGTGGGTTTTTCCTATCATGCAAAACAGAATGCTGTAGCTTCACTGCCCTCTGAAACAGTATCATTCCTCAAGCTGAACAATGTCTCTCCGGCTCAGATTCGGGTTTTCGCTGCAGACAAAAGGGTTTTGAGTTCTTTATCCAAAACTGGTGTTTCTGTTGATCTGTATTTGAACAAAACACAAGTTTTGAGTTTGGCCAGTTCCAACTCTTGTGATGCTTCATGGCTGGACACCCATGTCAGCATTGTAGTGAGTGCTTCTGCAATGCAGAGACAAGATCATGTCTTGCCTATGCTTCTTTCGGCCTTGAAATCGATCCATTCGTGCCTCGTTAGCTTTCATGTTGATCATAATGTGAAGGTCACTGCAGCACTGTCACTGCCACTCCTCAAGAATTTGAGCACAGCTCATGGAAGAGACCTGAACATTGTCTGCAACTACATCAAGAAAGCTGGATCTTCAATAATTGTAGAGGACAGTATTGAAGGAGAGTTGAGCATGGGAGATGAGTTTGCTCAGGCCATGACTGAACGAGCCAGACTCGCAGTTTCGGTTCTTTCGGGTACTGATGTTCCCATTCTGATGACAATTACAAGCCCTGCTGTTCCAAGTCCAACAGAGGTAGCAGAGTTGAGCAACAAGGTCTTGAAACACCTGAAAAACAACACTGAGATCTCAGGTCGGGTTGCAGGATTGTATGCTGAAGTATCTGTCATTGATGATCTTGCTCGGAAGAAACTCGAATGGGAAAAAGAAGAGATCTTTCCATCCTCACACAGAGAGCTAGTAGACAAGATTGACTTCAAAACAATCTCACATGATGTGATGAACTCTCCAAACACAGTCTTTCCCACAACTCCCATATCAACCACACCAATCACCATCCCTCCAGACACACCTATTGTCACTGTCCCAGCTACAATTCCTGTGACAGTAACACCAACAAATCCAGCTTCCACTCCTGTCCCTCTCCCCTCCACCACACCCATCACAGTTCCCTCCACAGATTCGTCCGTGCCAGTCACCAATCCGGTCACAAAACCACCTGTAACTAACCCTGTCACAACATATCCTGCACCATCAGCAAATGTTCCGGTCACAACTCCTTCAGGTTCAGGTTCTGGTTCAGGCTCAGGACAGAGATGGTGTGTGGCAAAGAGTGGAGCATCTGAGAGCTCAGTTCAGGCGGCACTGGACTATGCCTGCGGAATTGGGGGAGCAGACTGTGCTCCTATACAGCAAACTGGGAGCTGTTACAATCCAAACACTCTTCAAAACCATGCCTCATATGCTTTCAACAGCTATTATCAGAAGAATCCATCACCAACCAGCTGTGATTTTGGAGGGGCTGCTACAATTGTTAATGCCAATCCAAGTAAAGACTGTCACTCATTTTCCGTCGAACACAATTCAATATCTCACATTGTAGTCATTTCTAAGATTCTGCTAAATTCTTGAACAGGTACAGGTTCTTGCATCTTCCCATCGTCGTCATCATCATCATCATCATCTTCGTCGCCTACAACATCCTCAGCAACTCCTTCGCCACAGATTTTAACACCACCAGCAACACCAGTTACAACACCACCAGTAACACCAATTACAACACCAGTGACAACACCAATTACAGCACCAGTGACAACACCAACACCAACACCAACAACATCATCATCCTCAGGGACAGGTGTTGCAGGGTATGGTGATTTTTACTCATGGCTTTGAAATGTTGACAGCAGTTGATAGAATCTTGAAATGTTTGTCTGACTGTTTTCATTTTCAACTTGCAGCTCTGGTACTCCACCTATGGTACTAAACTCGAGCGACCCGAATAGTATATTCACCCCTACTGTTTTCGGGTCAGAGGTCCCTCCCAGTGTCAACACCTCAACAACATCCATCTCAGCAGCTAGACTACAACCCTTTATTTCCTGCATTTTTCTAGTAACATCCTTTGTTACTCAAAGAATAGTACACGAGATGTAGAGTTAGAATGGAGAGGATGTATAGATCCATCTTTGCAGGAAAATGGCGATTCCCCGGGAATGCACTGATGAATCAAGACAACGAAATCCAGATAAAGAACCTATGCACAAGCTTGCCCACAATGTAAAGTAATTCTAGTTACCGAGGAGGTATGATAATGATCTACTAGAAGAGAACATATTTGCATGTTCTATATTATAATGTTTGTATGCTATCAAGAAAACAAGATTATGACATGGGATATGTATGATACAATAGGGTTTTAGTATTTCAGAATATGTGCATGTATATTTCTTGGAAGTAGTTGTAGGGCTATGATAATGAGATCAATAGAATGGTAAGATTGAATTCATTTGGCACTGCTTCTATTGTTTATTACTTTACATATTAGCCCCAGAATATATTTACAATCTGAAAGAATAGAACATCATGTAAAAAATAAGCAATAATGATCTCATATAACATCATACAAATCAATGAATTCCATTTGTACCAACCGCTAAATAATGAAAATTGTACTCTCAACATTGACTTTTTAAATGGGTATTATGATTAAACATTATGAATTCAGAGAAACCTCCATAGCAAGTTACCATCAAAAGATTACACAACAAAAATTTTAACTTGGTAAGCATATTTCTCTAATTGCTTTATCAAAGATTCATTGTATCATCACAGATCTAGCAATTTATTTCTATTTACTAATGACTATAATAGAGTGTTCTCTTAGTACTACACTAACATTTCTCCGGGCAACGAGGCTGTTTCGAAAGCTTTTACACGGTTTACTATGTGGCAATGATTTTACCTTTGTGAGAACATCACCAAAATCAACATTGACATGGAAACCACAACCTTGAAACTAGAGGTCTCCCAGAAATTTTGTTTTTCGTTACTCACATCTCCGTTCTGTTGCTTTGCTGCTAATCGTTCTTTCAGTTCCTTCAGAGCTTTGTCCCTATGCTCTCCCATCTGTTGCAGTGAATAAAATAACAAGCTAAGAGAGTGGTAGAAACAATGAAATCAATATTGAGACCTAATCTTTGAAGTCAAATTTTGAGCTTTTGCAACTTCCATTTTTACTTTTTACAATTATAAGAAAGTCCATAGCAGTTTCTGCCAGGAATGGTATTTTGGCAGAACAAATGTAGCACCAATTGCACACTGATGAATTGTAACTAAATTTCCATAGACTCTGGTTTCACTAATAAGTAAATAAGATCAAACCAACAATAAGTGCAATTCTTGTTTGGATAACCAAAAAGCACTATTCGATCCTAAAATAGCAGAAAAAAAATGATCATTACCCTTTGGAGCTTTCGTGTCTGTGAGCGAGCCTCCTGGAGGCAAAATTCCAACTTCATTACCCTTTTTTTCAAATCTTGATCAGCTCTTTTTTGCTTCTCTAACTGTTCCATAAAACAGGCTGAAGCTTAAACAATCATGAACTGGTTTACAATAGTACATCTCAAAAGAAATTAATCACAAATTATTAGAAATGTTAGCAAGTGTAATGTATAGCTATGAGAGAAGACATTATACACCTGTGATTCCAGGTCTTTAGTTCTAAGCTTCCAGTGAGCAGACATCATCTGAATTCCAACTCTCAGTTTAGCTATTTCTTCATCCTTAACGCATAAAAGCTTATTCATCTTATCAATATTCGTAGGAGAAACCTCTTCACGTATTCTTCTGAGTTCAGAATCTCTGCTCGCTCCAGCTTTAGTGACTGCTTGCACAGCATCATGCTCAATTCTCGGAACCTCATCTTTCAGTTGCTTTTGGGACAATTCCCTCGCTTGAAGATCCTTATGCAACTGATCTACTTGCTCCCCTAGCCTATTTACACAATCCTCTTGTTCTTTCAAAGAATAGTTCTTCTCATTTAACTCTTTTAACTTGGCTACACTCTGAAGTTGGGCTGAATGGGCCGACGCAGTACTTGCATCTGCTGTTGCTTGAGTGGTTACAACCTGCGATCGAAGGCCATCCAACTCCCTGACATACTGCATTCAATAAAAGATACTAAATATTAACTTCACAACCATTAATTTGTGTTAAATACATAACAATTTTGTATTAGATACCAGGAAGACAGCATCATGAATGGGGACCTTTTCGGCAGTAGATGCTGAAGCCAGAAGCTGGCCATTTCTCTCCTCCAACCTCGTTTGCAATCTACAGATCTCCTCCTCCATGTCCTTAGCTTTGATTTCAGATTCCTGTGAACACAAATTGCTGATTTTTAATAAAGAAAACAAACCTACGCAAAATAATACAAAAACCTCTTCTTAACCATAAAAAAGAAAATGTTAAACAAACAAAACAAAACATTACATGCCTGCCTTGTTAGGGTTTCCCTAGAGAACACTTGGTCTTGCAGAGCAAGACGGCTCCGGACATCTTTCGGCTCTGCCGCCAGCAAAACCACGTTACGCCGAAAGCTCTGCTTCTTCTCATTCAAATCCTTCAGTAGAGGATCAGCTGAAGCAACTGATGATGAAGACAATGATTTCTCAGCAATTGACATCACCAGACTTGGCTCTCCAAAATCTCTACTGAGTAGATGCAAATGCAATGAACCAAACTTCAATCCAAAGGATCACGGTCAATGGTGTTTGCATTCAAAACTATGATAACATAATTTCTGCAAGTGAAGCCAGTAGTTGAGCATGTACTATAAATGGTCTCAAATCACCATTTTCAAAGCCAGTGCAGGCTGCAGTCACGCAGAAAAGGCAGTCTCAGAAACTGATATGGCAGAGACGAGCCGTTTCGCCACAGAGGAGGACGAGAGAGAGAGAGAGAACGTTACTCAACACTCAAAACAACCTGGCTTCAGAGAGAGGTTGTTGAAAGATGATGTATGAGAATGGTGGTTCAAATTTCAGCTACGGTTTGGCTCTTCAGTTTCAGTGGTTGTTTTCTTCTTTCAAGTGTCGACCACAACCAACGCGGCAAATCCAAATTCTGGCTTCCACTTATGCGTTTAGGACACGTGTTAATGTCACAACCACTGATTTAGGTGAAAATTCTAAATATTTCAAAACTTACACAAAATGATGTGAGTGGCATTTGATTCTACATGTGGCAATCGACCTGTATAAATTTAACGTAACGAATAACAATCCGTTCCGCCGACGTATATGATACCGTCACTACCGACGATGTAAGCAAACGTAGTAACAGCAATAAATAAGCCAAACTTCCCTATAACTTTCAGACAAATTTAGAATAGAGATTGCCATGCCTGACCTTGTATGTATTCAAATAGGAAGGATGCATATTGGGCTTCTCTTACCAGGAAAAAAGGAAAAGAACATTTCAATTAGCCTCTGAAAAGTTAAAGCTCACAAATATTGAGCAGTCACTGAACATTTACATTAAAAAAAAAAATGCACACAATATGCCCAATGCCCTAGGCTTTCAGAGTAGCAAATGTTTTACAACATCATGCATCCATCTGCGCTTTCGTTCTCTTCTATCTTAAATGATGAACTAATCAAGTAAACTAGCCGTGCAGGAAGAAGCCCTGGCTGTTATTCATCAACATACTCCGTAGCACCTCACTGGACAACACATGAACAAAAGAGTGTTGGTTAGAGACAGCTAACAAGTTTTGCATTCACAATCACAATTTTTCCACACTTATATCTTACTATAAGGTATTCACAAGCTATGCAGTGCACAACACAGACATCACACTCAATTCAGTTCACCAGAGCTTCAAATGAAGGGCTGTTCTCTCCATATATAACATTCAATACATATGCACTAGTAGCGTTTCTCAGAGAAAAAACTCAACTGACAGATGGCATGTTCAATTATCATGCCTCATATGTGATGACTAACAACAGTTTCGTACAAAAAATGAATATTCAGGGGAATGCATGCTTAAAAGGAACAGGTCAATGAAAGCGAGATTAAGCAAGCACATAAGACGGCCAGCTATACAAGAATGATTTACAAGCTCCCATACACATGGTAAGATGCAGGGAAGCTACCATATACATGAAAAATATACAGTGGCATCAGAATCTAACTGTTGAGTTAGTAACACCAAATGGGGAGTTCTCCTCTATGAAGGAGGAGAGGGAAAAAAAAAGGAACTTAATACTATGAAGAATGTTATGTGGCAACTCTCATTGTCTGGAGCAATAAAAATTACTCCCTCCGTCCCAAAATGAGTGTCTTGTTTGTCTTGCATTTTTGTCTCAAAATGAATGTATTGTTTTCTTTTCTAATAAGTTAGTTATGCATGAATTGTCAATAATATCCTTATAAAAAGTTAGTTAGAATCTCTCAACACATGATCATGAGGATAAAATAGTAAACATACCACACTAACTAAATTCTTTTTAATTTTTCTCAAAATAGAAAGGACACTCATTTTAGGACGAAGGGAGTAATTTTTACACGATCTCTTAGCAGTATTTGTTGTTACATCATGATGGTGCAAATACCACAATCAATTCCTAGACTGATGTTCTTCTGGCCATAACTTGATACACCATGAAACCAAAGTGTGTCAAATAAATGAAAATCATGTCAGTATTTAAACTGAAGACAGAAACTCAACATCTTATGTTATTCACTAATTCTTCCACCCATTTTTCCAACTAGAGTATTGTATACTGCAATTTGTCTATTATTCTCAAGCACGCAAATATACACATCAACAAAACCTTCTCTGACTAAGTTCCTCCAGTCAAAGTGGTTTAACATAAGAAATGGTGGCAGTGTGCATGGAGTGGTTCATCTTCAAAACTGTCATGATGAGATCTACCATTGACTTTATGAGAAAAATCAGTGACTATGCAGTCTAAATGCTTGATAGGGCCTCAAACAATTTCTACAAAAATTACTTCCTGGTAAAAGGGGGGATTTGAAGAGGTGTACGAGAAGCTCTAAGGCTCTACTTCATACGAAACAAAAACTCAGGTTAGCTCCAAAAAATCTTAGAACTGACCCAATACACCACAACCCGAATTGCACCCAGACTTGAAGACTTCAGCATCCAGTAAGAATTTATCTGGCAGGAATATTGTAACTATCAAGGATTTTATCCTCGTAGTTTTTACAAGCCCTTTGTTATATCATTATTCCTGATTATTAGGATTTCCAATATTAGATGCAGTCGCTCAAGGGTTACAGCATTTCTCAAGAACAAAACCCTTTTCCGTTTATTCATCAAGAAGTAGCCTACAAGCCTTGTTGAAAGAAAGAGCTTGGCAAATATTTGGTAACAAATTGTTTGCAATAGACAAATGTTTTATATCTCATGCAGATTGGATTGGATTTATAATCCACTGCCAAAGTTATCTTCAAATTCCAATTTAAGATTTCAAAGACTGCCCCCATGCTCTTTGCTGGTCTAGCTTTCTAGGCATGTACGCGTCATGGTACATTTTCCAAATGTCATCAAAGATGCTGCTTGCAAAAATGTTGGTTAAATACTTGAAGAGAAGCAATGCCACATATTTGGCACAAAATTTGTATACCAAATTAACTATTTATGATTCTTGAGGGTCTGAAAAAACTGGAAAATTCAGGAACTATGAAGGTGAAACCACTATCAGATAGATGAATAAAGTGCCAACAAGATATGAGTTAAATTGAAAAAATAGATTCTCTAAGAAAGGATCAGCTAAAGGCTAAAGCAATACATAGTTTTTTGCTGGTAGCTAAAATGAAAGGAATCATAAATTAGACTTTACAAGTATCAACTAGTTAAAATTAAACACAATGTCAGATTTCATCATGATAAATATATAAACCATACTTATAGAGCATGAAACACACAGTATACAGTGTAACACTGGTTGGTGAGCAAACTGCAAACCCTCATTAAGCATATTATTAAAGATAATAGAATATACTTGGCTCAAGATTAATGGCCAACAACCTAATTACACTAATAATGCAAATTTCATACATTTCACAGATTTAAAAATTTCATCAAGATAGATATCAGAACCATAATTATGGAGCAAGAAACAAACATATGATGAAACACTGGTAGGTGAAATTCTCATTAAGCATAGATAATTATTATAGATGACAGAATATACTTCGATAGGAATTAATGGCCAACAACCTCATTATTCTTATAAACTTATAGTGTAAATGTAATGCATTTCACAGGTTTACAAGTTTGACAGTATAGCACTTCAACCCACCAAAGTAATATTATCTAAATGATATGTTATCGCTAGCAGGCATTAAATAGAGAAAGGCAGCTGAACTTGATGAACCAGTTAATGAATGAGAACAAAGCGTACCTCTTCAATCACGGAGAAGTGCACAAGTAAACCCATTATTGACAAGTCTGTTAATAGCATCCCTAAACTTGTAATAGTCATCAACTTTGTTATAAACTTGATGTGATATCCTAGCGTACCCTGTTATTGCAATCAAATGAACGTCTCCTTCTTTTGGTGCCCGATAATATAACGGGACTTCAATGCCAAAATGATCCCTTAAATGTGTCCTTAACTTGTCAGTATCCGAATCACTCAAAATCCCCAAACAAGGAGGCAAGCCAACCATGATCATGCCCGCACACATTTTCGGAGGACACCCGAGATTCGTTCCCCATGCTTCTGCCAACATATTCCCCATCTCAACTACCATTTCATGATTTCTCTTCTTGATTCCCTCAATACCACCTTCAAACCTATTGACAAACTCCAAGGATGAAGGAACCACCAACTGAGAACTATAATCTCTAGTACCAATCCAAGCACTTTCTACGGCCAATCCGTTACCGTAATCATGAGACACAACAGGGTGGTGCACATCACTACTGGTCTTGGACTTTCTGCAATGCAAAAAAGCAACTGAAGGTGGGCAAAAGAACCACTTGTGCAAATTGCTAGTGTAAAAATCAGCTCCAATGTCCTGCACATCAATATCAATACTCCCAATAGCATGAGCAGCATCCACATAAACCTGGTCCACACCTTCCTCCCTGCAAATCTTAGCCAGTTCCTTCACTGGAACCACCACGCACGGCATGGACGTGATGTGATCGATGAGAGCCAACCTAACCCTACTCCCATTGGCCTTCCCTTTGGCCAGAGCCTTCCTGAACTCAGCCACAATCTCCTCATCGGAGGCCACCGGGAACGGCCGGTGGACCCC
>JAYMTA010000561.1:0-26885 GCA_036897625.1 Pelargonium cotyledonis
ATGTAACTTTATTGAATTATGTTCAATATTTTTTATATATTTAAAGAAATATACAATAGTTACATCGAAAATATTAAACATAAAAAATGATGATTTTTTTTCATCTAAGTATATAAAAATAATTTTAGTAATAATTTTTTCAACCTAGAATAGAAAATGAATCTGGGTCATACCAAACATATGACATGGAATTAGCATTCCAGCTAGAAAAGCTTTCTAGCTGAAATGCTTATTTCATTTTATTCCATTCTATTTTGTTACTACGTACCAAACGTAGCCTTAAAGAATTTTATGTATAAGGAATTTTCTACACGCAATTGGAATGTTTGATAAAAATGCTGGAAAAAAAATGGACCATATCATACGTCGAGAAAAATAACCGAAAAAATGAAGGTCAGGGTGAACAACCGTACACCTCCTGAGAGCCCGTCCGCACGACCATACCATTTCACTTGTTTTGATCATGTCCTTCTCTTTGTAAATAGTAATTTTATTGTAAACTCCAGTGCACAAATGAAGAATTTATCTAAACACTAAATAAGTTAGAGACAAAGATTACAATCAATTGTGAAAATAAGAGTTTATTTTCAGCCGGAAGAATGTAAAAAAACTCTATGGTTCGGGATTCATGTAGTTTTCTCTTTGTTGATTGTCTTCGAATAAGATACGTATAGCTTGAGTAGATTACTATATATGTTAGATTCTTGGGAATCTTTCTAATAGTATTGTTGAATTGAGTACTCAAAGATACATTTATTCTATCGGAGGTCTCTTTTACATCCCTCTTAGTTTTATAAAACCTAAACTTTGGACAGCGTTATTTCTTCTACTTAAAATCCAACTATATAAAAGAGTTTGGAACAATTTCTTACACATAATCCTGATTCCTTTGTTGCTATTCTACTAATATATATTTTCTCTATAATATTTATGGGATAATTACAGTAAATCACCATGTGTTTAGCATCAAAAACACATGATCCCCTTATGTGTTAATAGTCGACAACTAACTACCATATCTTTTTATTAAAAGTGTAAAAGGTTAAATCTAGCAGAAAGTCACTAACTCCGTCTCTTTATGGGACAAATGTCCATTTTGTCATAAATTTCACTTCAAATTTTCATGTAATTAAGGAAAAATCATAAGTTTTAGCCCAAATCTCCATTTTGATTTATTTTTATCTTGATTTCATGTAATTTTTCAAGAGGAAAATGATTATGGATTTAAAATTTAAAAAATAATACATTTTTCTTGACAAAATGAAGCATTTGGAGATCTGCGTGGCGGCAACGGGTGACGTGGCGGTTCATCACTTGTTATAACAAATCAGTTGGGTTAAAATAAAAAACACGAAAATTTTAAGGGCTAAAATCATAGACCAAAAAAGGCAGAGAATAAAACAATAAAAGTAAACAATTTATGAGAAACAAAAATAAATAACCTTTGATAATACACTGGTCAATTGAAACAAAAGAGTACATAATTCAAACCAAATAATTGAACAAATGAGTAATTATAAAAGCATTCACATTAGATTTAAATTAACTTTATCATGGTATCTCTCAATAGCTTCATGAATTATTTGAAAAAGAAGTTAAGGCTTTTGCAAACTATATTTAATTCCATTCATAACCTATACACATTTCTTCTCATTGGCTGAATAAAAATCACACTCATCTATCTACCTTTTGAAAAAGAAGTGAAGAATTTAGGTGGATGTCTTTACTTGCCAATTTGAGTTACCTTGTTGCCTTTTATATTATTTACTTCCATCCACTAGTGTGCAATATTTTACAAAAATACCCTATCCTCCCCCAATTGACACAATCACAACCACAAGATTAGTACTTCCAAATGTCTCCAAAGGTAAGAAATAGACAAAATAGTATTTGCCAAAGACAATGTACAAAAGGTGTTGGGATCACTTTAGGACACCAAATTGGGAGGCAAGATTTGATTTGTAATTTGAATGAAAGTCATCAAAAGTAATTATGGGAATGTATTGATTTCAGTGAAGAGAGGACCCACTTCAAAGATAGAATCACAAATGATTATTGGCCTTGTGACTAAATATTGGCATTCATGTGTTGTGTACAAGGCTCTTAAGATGGAAGCTACATTTGTCAACTCATTATCAATTTACTTGGCCTATTATAGGTACAAGAACTGAGAAAAAAATTTCTTTTTTCAATGTATTTAACCATGGATATTTTAAGAGAGCCCGCATCATTGGCGGTTGACACTTTTAAGCCATTTTACCACACTCACACTAAATTCATTCGAGGCTTAGTCACAGTTAAAGCTCATCACCTCTCTCCATAGGTGTGTTGAGTGGGGATCGAACGCAAGTGTTTTTCCCACTCACACAGCTTGTGTTGCCAACTGCGCCACAACCTGTAGGTGAAGAAATTTCTTTTTGAACATTAGTGACTAAAAATGTTTATATTTGGGTTTGGATTCAAAATGTGGACCATACATATTGAAATAATAGAATAGTTTTAGTCTGATCTGATCTTGGTTTAATTCAATGTATACTGACTATTAATTTGTTTCAAATTTTAAGTTTTCAAAGTAATTTTCTTATGAATGAAGTTTTATTTTGCACTTTTGATACAATCTACTTGACTACTATGGTCTCTATAGTCACCTAAGAGTCACATAGAATTTTGGCGTAACCAAAATCGCTTCATTTTGTTAGGTGAAATTTGCTTACGGCACAAAAGTAAACAATATTTACTTAAGCCATAGACTTTTTTTTTATTTTTTATAATAAGTAGAGAAAAATCAACATTATTCTTGTTTTATTCACCTTTTCTCTCTCAAATAACCAAATCGATTCTTTTTATGTGACTCGATTCCTTGTGTTTACACATATACATGTCAATTTAGCTCATTTGTGTTGGTGTTTAACCCTGATTCTTAGACATAATTATTTTTTATTTTAATTAGTCTGTTAGTGGCTGGGTTTTCATTATTAGCCAGTCATGTTCTCCTTTTTTCATGGTTCACTTATTTAGTGGTTAGTTAATTTGAAAGCTCACGTAGTTGGTGGCTTATTATCTATCTATAAATTAGCTTGTTAATTAATTTGTATGTAGAGCATTCCAAGTATTATCAGTAAAAGAGTCTTCCCAATGCAAAACTCTTTTGTGTTGTTCCTGTTTGTTTATGCTATCAATTTGCAGATACCACCATTGCTTTTAAATATTTTATCAAACAAACCATGCTTTTGATTTATGACACAAATTGTTTGAGACTAAAGTATATACCAAACATATCTTGCTTTTGCTTCTAACATAAAAGTCATGTGAAGTCACTTGGCCTATGAGAAGTGTTACCAAACACACCCTCAATCTACTTGCTGAGCTGGTGACTGAACCATGTGGCAATAACATTGGTTGTTTATTATCTTGTGACTATCTTGATGGCAATCGTGATATTCATAACATTTTGTTGGCTAATCTAAATTCCCAAGAGAATGATTACTGCAGCAAGTGAGAGACCAAAGTGTGTGTGTGTCACACATTTAATTAGATATGAAACATACATGTCATGAATGAAGACATGTGTGTGTCCATGCTTGTCTTGTTTGTTACATAAAATACAATATTATTATTGTATATGAAGACACACCCCTCTTCACGAGTCCTTTTGACTCTTCAATTAATGATTTCAGACACACATGTACATCTATCTATGTTGCAAAAACACATTTAGGAGACATGACACGATACGAATACGGGAACACACAATTTCTGTAAAACACGATATGGATAGAATATGTTTAATGATAATAATAAACGATAATTTATATTTTGTATATCAATGCACCTATGTTACATCAGATCATTTTCGTTAGTATATTTAAAGTATCGAATTCCTTCAATCAATTCAATTTTTGATAAAAACCAAGAATACATAAAGTGTCTAAAACACATCATCTTAAAACATTATTATAAAATTGTTCGAGTACCCAAATATCCGGTACGTATTAGATATTGGAATATTGAGAAGATGAGAGTCTCCGCCATCATATTTACTTAGCCTCTAGTTAATATATAGTAGTAAATGTTGAGAATATACAGACACAGTCTAGAGCTTGGTAGCTCATGTGGCTCTTCATTAATGGATGAGGACTGAGGAGCCTCTGCAAGGAGGAATTTATGCATCCACACTTTTTCTCTCATCCCCTAATCCAAACCCCCAAAACCCATTATATATCTCAAACATTTACACACAGTAACAACAAGTTTTTCAAAAATGGGTAGCTGCTGCAGCTGTGCAGGTAGCAAGAAAGAGAGCAAGAGCTCAAGGCCAAGCCAAGAGGACTTCAGGGCAGTTGCAGAGAAGATGAGGCTGCTCCAGAAGGAGATCAATGAGATGATGTGTGAGAGAGAGAAGGAGAGCAGTGACTATGAGAGAGATGTGATGGTGTTTGCTTTCAAGGAAGCAGAGTGGAAGCAGGAGAGGAAGAGGCTGAGGGAGGAGGTGAAGAGGCTGAGGCAGGTGGTGGAGGAGAAGGAGGAGAGGATTAGAGGTTTTGAGGGTGGTGGTGGTTGTGACCTTAGTAGCTTCTTGGTGGAGCAAATGAAGGAGGAGAGGGCTTGGAGAGATGAGGCTGTTGAGAAGTGGAAGAACCTCTATCTTGCGATCAAGAAAGAGCTTGATGATCTCATTCAAAGGACCCATCATCAAGGTGTGTGCACATCATCATCTTCTTCTTCTTTCATTTCTCTCTTTTCTTGGAAACATTCTCCAACCCAATTTGCTTGATTAATTACCAAATTTGCCACTTGCCATTGGTGGGTGTGGCTCTTAAATGGGTGTCTGGTCAAGTTGATGGAAATTTAATTGCTTTAGCACAGAAAAAGTAAGGGAATGCACATTAATTGTCTTCCACAAGTTATGAGGGTTGGTGTGTATAGATAACTTGTATTATTTTTTATCAGCGGTCGAACAAACACTGAGTTTCGAAACTGAAATCTCGAGTGGCTGAGTGAAATTTATCACTTGCACTATTAAGTGTTTGTACAAATAGCTTATATTTTTATTTTATCAACGAGCTTGCAAACACTGAAGTTTGAAATTGAAACCTCGAGAGACTGAGTGAAATCAACCACTTGCCCTATTAAGTATTTGTATAGATAGCTTGTATATTTTCTTTTTATCAGCGAGCGAGCATACAAACACCGAAATTCAAAACAACTAAAACATCGAGAGTCTGAGTGAAATCAACCACTTGCATGTTAAGTGTTTGTATAGATAGCTTGTACTGACTACAGACACTTGATTGTTTGTATGTATGTATAGGAGGAGGAAATTGGAGAGCAGAGGAGAAGGAAGAGATGAAGAGGGAGTTGGGAGCCAAAGAAGAAACCATTGAAGCACTGAAAATGAAATTGGGATGTGCAGAGTATGAAGGGTACAAGAGCAAGAGAGAAGTGGACATTTTGAGGCAGAGCCTGAGGATCATGAGCAACAAGAAGAAGCCAACCAACAACATTAATTTTACTAGCAACAAGGAAACAAAAGGCTCAAAGAAAAACACTTCATGAAATATTATTGTAATATCCATTGTAAAATTCAGCTACTTTAGTTGGAGTTGGAGATACAATATATATGGCAAATCACTTGTCTGCAATAGATTTCATATATGTTTTAATTAAGTTGGTGCTATATATATTTGTAATAAAACTTTTCTAGGAAATAGTTGGGCAGTCTTTAGCCTTCATTCTGGATAATATTCTTCTTGAACTAAATTTTGAAAATGCAACTATATTGTCAATTGTTTCTATATAAGTAACTAGGGAAAATGAATCTGCCAACCCATGGTCCGAACCTGTTACCCGTCCTCCATGCGCAACCCACAAGGTTAGGGCGGTCCAAATAAACACAAACCGTGTTAGCCACGGGCCACATATAATAGAACCGTGGGTTAACTCGCCCGTCCGCTCAAAAACCCTAAACATCCCACTATATATTTTTGCACCCAAAATGATATCACTCTCACTCATACTTATGCAAGTCCAAATTTGGGGTCATGGTTGCTGTTTGTAAGTAGTATAAATCTAGCAAGCAAGAAAAATGTAGGTGCGAGTTAGATAGGTACTTAAAAAAAGGTTTTGGAGGATTCTGAAACTAGTGTCAAAATTTTAGTTAGGTGGAAACATAAATAACTGTCTTAGATTTTCGATTGTTTTCAAAACGGTCAACATTTCGGTCATTCGTATTTTAACTGCTAGTTTTGGAAGTGCAATTAATATTAACGGTCGCGTTCTTCACGATTATAGAATTTCTTTGAACACATAGTTCAATATGTACACCCTTGTATGTAACTGAAGCCAGCAAAATTCCGAGTACATGCGACGACCATATAAAGAATCGTTCGCATAATGTATTTATTTTCTAATCTTATGGAAAAGCCTCACTTCCATGATGATGTAAACAGAATTGAATCTTTGTATAGCTTTAAGAGTTAGTCTGTTTTACATTTACACTTTCTTTTTGTATAAAAGCCGATTACCTCGAGATGTATACAACATATAAGGATATGAGAAAAACCTGTTGATCAAAAGACATCACAATATCACGTTATAGCCTGCCTGCCTTCTTAGCCAGCTGATGAGGTATCTTGTTCGTTGGATTGCGACTTGGCCAGATTTCCATAGTTGGATCTTACATTCTGAAGAAAGCAAATGGTTCAAATCCATTCAAACTCGATAGCAAATATTATGATGGATACATAGTTTGCAGAGATGCATCAATAAATGATTATTGAATCTTTCTTCAAAGCACAACTCCTCAAAAGGTAGTGTTCTTACCTCTAGCAGTGTGATGTAATAGAAGTCCTCCATATGCTGCATAAGTGCAGTCCCATCTCTGATTGCGAGGAATATATTAATTTCGGTTTGTAGTATTTTCTCGATAAATTCCATCTCACCTTTCATCTGAATAAGATGTTGCAAGTCAAAATTATGACAAGAATCATACTGGCTATCTTAACGAGTATGGGCCCATATATGGGTGAAGAGCGTAGGTTGTCGTGATACGATTCTAAAAGCCCACAGAGTACAACATCTCATATTCAGTCTATGAATTCAAGTAGTTGAAAGGAAATTCCATCAACTGCTTCATGAAATCCATTACTTCATATGGATTTGCTTATGTCAGTTCAGGAAATTTTTTACAGGTAAATTGGACCACATTCTGTTTAAATACGTGAGTACTGTAAATGACCTCAGAAGCATATATCAACAATATTGAAGATTATATAATATATAGATGAATATGATAACAATATGAGGTCAAACATAGCAAACACTAAAAGATTAAAAGTAGCACTATATTGACATGTAAAACAAAGTAAGAGAAGAAAACAGACTTACAAACTCACTAGCAAGAGCATCTGGTGTTGACTCTCCAATGACATCACCTTGGTAACCGTCTTCTAAAAGCTCGATATTTACCTGAATGTTAATTGTTTTTTTACTCATAAGTCATTGCATTCATGAAATGATCCACGAATAGATGTATATGGTGAAACACTACAACCATCAGTGACTATCTAACAATAACCATTGTCTTTAATAGGTATCAACTTGATGACAATTGAGTATTAAAAGTATGCATTTTGATTAGTTGAGTTCTTTCTTTTATGAAGATGTTTAGATAGTCAAAGTTTGGTGTTGACCCTCCTCTTCATTAATTCGAGAAAGGAAACAACATGAGCAGATGGAATGTGAAAGCCTTGTATCTAAACTATGCCAAGAATACCCCTATTAGCAAGGCAGATAACTTTCCGTTATAGTGTGCGAGCACAATGGACAGAAACAATTTCTTTGCAAATATTAAGGAAAATATGATTAATGTTTGACTTCCCATATGCCCACATGTGTATTTGTTGAAACAAACACAAGTTGTTCTAACTAATATATCTTAGTGGCATTTATAGGTAATTCGTGTATAATTCACTTACAAACAGTAAAAGTGCTTAAAAATACCCAAGTAGGCGATGCTAGATGAGTCATTCTCAAAAGTGAAACTAATATACCCAACAAGTATGCATGATATCTGATCTAGCAACTTAGCCACCAATCCATAATCTAGTGACAACATCATTTGTTCCCACCAAAATAAGTTAAGGTGCATTATAGTAGCAATGCCTAAAACTATATAAAGATAATGAGTATCACCGCAGTGGCATAGGTTTATGTGCTTTAAACAAATATATACAAGGAGAAAACACAGAAATGACAATATATGATCAATTTGAAATCCATAACAAACTACCTACCAAGGCATCTTTTATATCTCCAGCTGCTAAATAAACAGGTTGGGCTACATGGCAATAACCCATCAAGCGTGGGACTGTTGGTATAATATCTCTGTGGTTTACAACTCTCCAGCTATCATTAACTTTCTGCAATTATGAACATTGAAAGGTCCCCAAATATTCACTAGTTATGCAGTAGAGTAGGAAAGAAAATTATAATGACAATTTGTAATGAACCTCCTCTAAAATAACAAATATAATGACAAAATTAAAATATACTTCTAAATAAGACGCAATTAATTGAGTACCATTCAGATAGCTAACTTTTTATTTAAACAAATAAAGTTCTCTATTGGGCGATGATTTCAACAGAAAACACAGGTTCTGTCAGGCAAAGAAGGAAGGCACTATAAGCTTAATCATTAGACCACAAGTAAAATATTTAGTACCTCATTGTAAACTTCAGCAAATCTTTTATTGCCAACTCTAGGAGAACCGAAATTATACATTGTCACAGAAATTGCCCCACGCCTGCAACACACAGACATAACAAAAATCAGCAGCTCCTAATCATCAAACAAATGGCATACTCTGTAATCTGCTTTCATCTTCATTTTGACACCACATGCTACAAAGTATACCTTCAAAATTGTGAAGATTCAATTCTAAGTATAGAAAGGGTGTGGAATCAGGGAATATATTGCATTTAGGAAAATTTATTTCAATTTCTTATTTCTAGTCTAAATCTTTTGTATAAAAGGGTCTATCTTGTACTAATTAACACAATTCAATCACATCAATAATACAATTTCTCTCAAATTCTGCATGGTATCAGAGCCTATTGATTCACTGTTATGAGTTTCTAGAAACTTCCGTCATTCCGACGGCAATCTTAGTTGCTTGCAGAACCAATAACTTCTTCTTCAAGATTTTCAATAATATTTTCTTTTACTTTCTGCAAGATTTAATTAAAATTCTTGAATTTATTTCTTTTCATAATCTTTCGTTGTTTTTCTTTTTGTTCTCCCTACACATAAGAGTATATCATAAAGAATCCCTAATCTCTTATCTTTCTTTTCTTTTAATAATCTTCTCTACCAACTTAACTCATACATACATGTTGGCAACTGATATTTCTGTGACTTATGCATACATGGAATCCTATAATCTTAAGTGTGTTCCATTAGCCATAAGCATCAAGGGTTCTGTTCAACATACAGTGTTTGTTTTCGGGGGCATTTTTAAAAATTTGCCCACTATAGTAGTTAGGGAGGGAGCTCCTAATCAGTCATCCCCCACAAACGGTGTCAATGAACTCTTACAGATGCGCCTTTACGTGCTGCATATCAGATTTGGCAGTCATATTCTATGAGTTATTGCACTTTGTTTTTTTGTTACTTTGTCATTTCAGCCTCTCATTTGATTAAACTATGAAAACGTAGTCCCGGACTCATGTGATCACACAATACTACGTCTACAAAACTCTCTCATCAACATTTACCGTTGAGATCAACCCCAACAACTGCTACAAGCTACATAAAAGCCAAGCCCTCGCATTAATTTGGTTTACATGCTCTACCTTGAGGGGGAAGATTCAATTCTAAGTTTAAGAAATGTGTGAAATATATTGTTTCTAGAAAAATTTAGTTTAATTTCCTATTCCAATTGATTCCTATTTCTAATATAAATCTTATATATAAAGGGGGTCTTTCTTGTACTTATTAACACAATTCATTCACATTAACAGTATAAATTCAACAAAAATGAATGAGCATTATATTGAGCTGCATAAACATATACTATAAAAGCATCCTGGTCTTTACACAGTCCAAAACACACACTCAAACACATGGGAATGCCCTTCTTACAACTATCTTCCTAATACTATACTAACTTCTCATCTTCCATCCATGTCATTTTACGTCCACGTAGTTTTTGATAGGCAGTATCTGACACTTATTTTTCAGTAGCAGTATTTTATATCATAATACTCTTATCATTTTAACAGAGATACGCTGTCATATCGCAAAATTTCTGATAACATATCAATAAATGGGCGGATAATACCCACGAGACAATTGACATTAACCTTAATAAAAAAAATGTGTCATCAATGAAACAAACACAAGGACCTATATCCAAACACTCAACACAAGGCTCAGGGTGAAGACCGCATAAGTTACTCCCACATATACAGAAAAGCAAACGCAGATAAAAACTTACAATATTGTCGTTTATGCACACACATATGCATAGTGATAAATAATTATTTAAAAACTATTGAAAAACAATGCGTCAAGTACAGAGAAATAGCTTACTTTGCTAATTGACTTGATGAAAGTTCAAGAGCAAGGAGGGTAGCTAATGCACCCCCTAAACTATGACCAGTCACATAAACATGCCATCTGGGAGGTGGCTCAACATGGTCATCTCTGCCACAAAACATTCAACATCTGTTTGTAAGCAATAAATTCCATCTCATGTCATGTCATGATACAAGATATCTATGTTCGAACAAAGGAATCACTTACGTATAACCGATTGAAAGTTTGATGAGAGAGATTATCCTTATCCGGACAGAATCATATGCACTAAGAAAACCACTGTGAACCTGAAAAAACAATAGCACCATTATAAAGTTGAAGTAGATAACAATTGCAATAATCAATGCATCTCATTAATATTTCCAATACAGTCAATTGACATTTTTATTTTTACGAAGGAATCCACTATTTCTTTGTACCTGAACCTCTTGCTTGAAATCTCCACCTATCCTTTCAGGGTTTAGCCTGAGTAATTGGATAAAAAAAGAAACATAATAAACATCAAATATAGCTTGATGGAAGTATTTTCTTGAAGTGACATAATTTATCCTAAAATGAGGAAACTAAGTGACAATAGAACAGACTTCATACTAGTGACTCCAAAACCAACCTTGCATGAATATGGCCAAAAATTTCACAATACTCAAATGACAGAACTCAAAATGCCATATTATTCACCCAGATTAGCATTAGTTTGAAACCATTTATTGTTTAATTTCTTAATTTGAGACTTGACAAACATGTATACACTTCCTTGTTAATTATCCATCGAACCATCATATTTAATGGCAACATGGAATTCACAATATGCAACATGCTCAGGTTCGGCACAAATACTGAAATACAATTGGAAGACTTAGACAGTAAAAATAGATACTATGAGTGCATATAGCTTTGGAATTATAACTTGGAATAGTTAGCCATTACCCAGTGGGAGCTAACATCAAATCAGTTCGCAAGTCTTTCCATCTTACCTGGTAAAATGAAGAAACATACAACAAATTTAAACTAAAATCAGAATAACTCGGCTCCACTGAGAAGAAACAAGATATAACTTACTTGCTCTGTTCCCCTGAAAGCAACAACTAATCTTCTTCGCACAGAATCACGCCAAATTGCTACCTGCAGCTTTCTTTGTCTCAGTGAACCGCAGATGATTCTCAGAATAACATCATTTGGAATGTAAGAATTCAAGACAGATTCCCCAACAATCAATTTTGAAAGTAATATGAAAAAGAGGGTGCTTGGTACTCTTGATGGGAGAATAACTTACTTGTGTGTCTGTTGTTGCATTGTCTAAGAAACATATTTTATCAAATTCAGACTTAATAAAACTTGATTGGCCAAGTGAAGTGGCAAGCATAGCCCAAGCCTCCATAGCACTTTCAGCAGTTGAAAACAGAGTTCTCATTTCCTCGGCTTTCTTTTCATCCAGCATACGATCTTGTGAACTAACAAGCTTTCCACTCTTGGAATTGGCTTCATTGCTTTCCATTTTCGAAGAATCTTCTCCTTCAAGTTGTGCATCTTTGTTTATTTGAGAAACTGCTGCAGTAAGAACCATTAATGCTCCTAATACAGAATCAGTTTGCTTTAGTAAGTCATTTGTTGCTTCTTTAATATCTGGGAGTGAAGACTGGATAGCACTAATGGCAGGCGGGCCACTTGTTTTACTATTATCAACATCCTGACTTTCTGGAGTTGCAAGACCTGATTCAACATAACCTGCCTCTGCAATCTTACGTGACTGTAATCCAGTTCTATTTAATAAGTCAAATCCATCCCACTTTAATTTATTAGGAACAGGTACACCAAGTTTTTGAACAACATTTTGATTGATAAGATCAGCAAAGTTCTTCCAATAATATTTATCCGACTGAATAGTGCCATCAACTTTTTCAACTGGTTCAGACGAACGTGGTTGATCCATGCCACCATTAGCTGTGTCAAGCTCCTCTAAATTGTTCTCTTTGCTGATAACTGTGTCATTTGAGGAGGCTTCGGGGCCACTCTTCATCTGGGAAGAAGTTTCTGACATGGATCCAGAATTGTTGGATCCCTGAATCCCTTTCGTGTCATTCTTATCAGTGCTCAGAAACAGATCCTTCAATGGATTTACATCATTGAATGACTTCAACTGTCCAAAAGCAGATTCTACAAACTCCCGTGCTTGCACTTTCTCAGAGCCAACGACCATTTTCAAAGCAGACTCAAAGCCATTCTTACGAAGAAATTCTTTAACCATGGGGACCCCCCACCACACTTTTTCGTCCTCAATCTGATCAAAATTTTTATATTGGACCTGAAACCTCACCATCGGCAAGTAAAAGTATGAGGAAATTTAAGACTGAAATTTTGATCATCACCACAAACATATATGACATGAAGCATGTCTGCCTCTTGATGATACCCACCACCCTCCAAATGATATTGAAAAAAGAAAAACACTTATTAACATCCCTCTGACTATGTACAAAACTTGGACGGATTTGTTATTATATATTTATTCTGTTCGACATCTAATGACGAACAGAGGAATTTATTGAGAACCAAAATGAAAAGGACCATGATAAAACCTAAATAAGAATTTTCAGTATCCTTGTAAGAGTGACCGAACTTTCCAGTTAGTAGAAAAGCACATAAGAATAGGGGAATAAGCTTGTTCCTTCCCAAAAAATTCTATCCATCTGATTCAGATCAACAAATTGATACTTATGATAGATGGTACTGCAACTCAAGTTTTATAGGGGTCTCTCTGCATCAACTAGAAATTATCCGAGGGTGTCATCTAAGATATGGCCATAGTATATCCATTGAAAGGAAGTGAATTCTCTTAAGAAGTAGGAAAGATACTGGAAAACGTTTTTTCCCCTGGAACCTTTGACCTATAGAAAATCTTCTTTCACCATGTGAACTTACCTCTAGTTGTATCTTTCCACCACCTCCCATACCTTCCAATTCCACCAGAACTTCATGCAAATTTCCTAGCAAAAACACGCTTGTTATATTATCATTTCAAAGCAAGACTTTGTAGCCCTTGCCTTTAAACTTAGCCAACTCAAATAATTTGGCATAGTACTTAGGGAATCACTATATAATGACTTTATACCCACAACCATCCCTTGACAGATAAATAAATAAAAAATATAATAATTTAAAGACTCTATACAAGTGTTAATGAAGAATGAACACTTAAAGCAGTAAAAGGTAGCGCAAAACTATAGGAAGATTACACATGACCCTCTTAACACATAAAGGAACCTGTTAAATTTCATAAACGACCTAAATACAATGGTTTGGGCTTCTCATACTAAAAGGTTAACCTTGTTAGTAGGGTTTCATTTGCACCATTATATTTAGCCTTCTCATTTTATATTTATCCGATGTGGGACTCATCACCCACTTTAACACTCCCCCTCAAGTTCGAGTCTCACATTTTTTGTTGTCGGTGAGATCGACACGTGCACAATCGGGGGCTTTATAAATCGGCACTCCCCCTCACGCGTAGGTATTTCTCTTCCACACGTGGGCCGCTGCAGGCATATCCATCTACAAACGGGCCGGAGACTACAGGGGGAGGCAACATAAACGAGCCACCTTCGGGCCAAATATGGACGTGGCTCATGCACATGTCCACCTCTTGCCTTGTGCTAGAATTTAATATGGGTGGCGCTGAGACTCGAACCCGGTACCTTTTGTCACCAACGCTCTGATACCATTTAAAGAACCATCTCAACTAAAAGCCCGGGTTCGAGTCTCAGCGCCACCCATATTAAATTCCAGCACAAGGCAAGAGTTGGACCTGTGCATGGGCCACGTGTAAAGCAAAAACGGGCTTGCACGTGAGGGGGCGTGTTAGAGCATTAAACTATTATTGAGTCATCAACTATTAGCTTAAGCTTTTAGTTGAAAACGTTCTTTACATACTGCTCTTTTACTAACTTACTGGTTGTGAACTTATTTCAATTAGAGGTTTTCCAATAAGATCACAGCAAGTAGAAACAAACACCATCTTATCCTCATTGGGTTTGCAATAAATGAAAGAAATAGTCCCTTAATTGGATCTCAGTAGCTAACTTGCTGAAAATTTAATTGACTACCACCATGTCCATAAGTCTTAAAACAACCAAATTAAGCCCACTCTACAAGGAGGATATGATGGAACTTGAAGACTTAACAAAGCCATTGAAACAGGCTTCAAGGCAGTGATTATACTTTCTACATTACAAAATGAAAACATGTTACATTGTTCTCGTTAACGTGTGATTTTAACTATCTTGATGATCCGAAAGCACAAGATCGTTGTACATATGTATCATGCACGTTTTCCGGAACATCTTTCTGATGGCATTGCAACTTTATCAGATGCAGAGGAGTGTTATCCTTAACATGTTTCAGCGATGGTACGTAAGTAGGAGTCCATGAAACACTTAATGATCATACTCATCTAGATAAAGCTGAAAATAAATGTTGCAGGGCAATGGAAAAAAACTACCTGACAAGATAACAAGACATAGTCGAGTGCAATGAATAAATTCAAGAAGGCTTTGAGGTTACCTGCCCCAGATATGTACATCGGGTAGCCACCAACCATTTAATAGAGCTTAGTGATGGGCCAAGCTCAAATGTCAACCTGTGCCAAGGTCTGAAATTCAATCAAATAAAATTGGTCAATGTACATTCAATTGCAATTAACTATATAGCATATTCAATGTGCTCAAATGGGACATCAATAAGTCATGAAAGAGCTTTACATGAAATTTTGCCACAGTAAACTAAATAAATTTACATTTTACTTGAAGGTCCGGGCTTGGGATAGACTTCTCAGCTAGTATTAAAAAAATATGGCACATACCAAGGCAAAATGATCATTATATTATGATGTTGTGTAAAAAGGCTAATGACGCACACTGCTCTTGTCATCATTCAACAAGCACAATAAAATTCTTCAACAAAATTGAAATTGACAGAAAATTTCATTCCGTTAAGTGAAAACTAACACCAGTTGGAACACGGGTGTTACTTGTCACAACAGTTCTCTAATTCATCTTTGCAACAACAATGGAAGATTTCCTTCAAGCCACCTTTGCCGCAGAAGAAACTCATCAAGTATAGCAGCTTCAAATATCAGCACAAACTTTAATATAAGGTATTGAGAGATTATGCATACAAATTTCAACCTCATGTTTTCAAAAGATATCTTACAAGTTTTTCATTAATATATTCTATATGAAAGAGAAGTTATTAGACTTCCAGTGGATGTGATGGCGGCTGATGATGATATCGTGCATTAGATGGTGGGCAGTACTGCAAATTGGACGATCTACACAAGCGATAAGAGGGAAGGAGTAATGAATCAATTTAAATTCCATACATCAATGTGTTTTTGTTTCTATTAAAAAGGATGCAATGGTAATGCAAGAGTTTTATCCCACGGCATCAAGGAGACCCTATAAGAGAATAAGAAAACCTAAGAATACATTGGGAGAAATGCAACAATTGGCATCAATATAATGAAATATATGGATTAAAATGAAGGAGCATTACATGTTACTGTACAGCAAATCATTACAGGGAAGTAGAAAAATAGCCAAAGCATTCAAATAGGCCTTGCAGTTTATTCTATACATATATCTAGCAGCAAAACAAACCAAAAGTTGCATGGCAGATGTATGTTACAAAAAGTTAATAGCTACGCCTCTGGCCTCAAGTTAAGAGATAAGCTTACATTATTGGAAACCCCAAACGGTTTGCCTCGTAACCAAGATTCTTGGACCAACTGAGAATTACTCGCAGTTGTCCCTCAATATTCCAGGAGTCACGTAGTAAAACATTGATGCCAAGATACTAGATAGATTCTGCAGAAAAATCCACCAGTCCATCCTAGCTTTTTAATGCTTGATCAATATAAACATTTTTAAAAACACAACAGCTAATCCTTTGATCTTGGAAATATGCATATTACCATGCCCAATAGCAGGTGCATTTGTAGTGCAAGAGCCTCAAATAGTAATCCCTAAACAAGTTTCTTGTACCAACTGCGAAATCTGAATAGTTGTCCTTCAACCATATCCCTGACTGCTTTTTTCTTTTTCGCATCTTCAAGATCTAAAGTTCTATATGCAAGAGCAAGTAAATACATAGCTGGATGAAGTCTCCTGCAGAAAGTACGAAGGAAACGTAAATCCACTTTCAAAGTGGAGGAATTGCAGCTGACATTCTACACAATTCAAAAGTGATGCATCACCTTGGCCCTTGGGATCTAGAGAAAATAGGAAGGACAATATAAACAAACACAGGAAAGTTTTTTCTTCTATTCAAAAGAAATCGAGCAAGCTGAGACCTTTACCTTTAGACATTAAAAAATTTATGCTATAGAAAGTGAAACCCACTCATGAAGTATGAGCACATTATATATCTACAATCATAAACAATTCAGGCATTCTTCCAGGTCCATATATATGCTCACTTGAAGTAAAAGGGGACATGCAAAACATGGACATGATCTCCAAGCAATCAACTTGGATAAGGATATGAATTTCAAGCAATTTTGAAATTGCAGAAAATATTTATAAATCCTTCATGATTATGGTATCTCAGCAAAGCCTATATAACTTACCACTAATTCACCAAAGTTGAAATTGATACCAAAACAGTAATTAGAATCAACTAGTAGTAAGTGAGACCTCTCACCTCGCATTGTAAGCACTCAACTTTCCTATGCTAAGAGAGGCTTTAAAAATGAAAGAAATACATTTTTACCTTGTGATATGCAAATCAACTTACTTGTCAAACTGTTCATTTGAGTCAAAGCTATCCCAATATCGTTGCGATGGGACAGTCAGGCCTTTCTTATCTTTGCCAAATGTTTCAACATACCAACCGCCTGTGTCATGCATGCCACAGCGAGGCTCGAACAGCCAAAATCTGTTTTAGTAATTTACTGAGCTTCAGAATATTATCAACTACTGCATATGTATTGAAGCAAAAGATGGAATGCCAAGGAGCAACAGGCAGTATTAAGTATTAAAAATTAATGATGTGCAAAGTCGCATCTAACTCATCTTGTCTAAGCGCTAGATAATCTTTCACTGGTTCAGCCTCCAATAATGCACAAACACACATAACTCAACTAAACTAACAAGCCAAATTTAGGAGCAAAAACATTGTAAATTGCAAATAGAATCTCCTGCTTTGGGCTAGCAAATTCACCTATTTGGCAACTAATTCCAGTAGCATTCCCCAGCTAATCAAAGCTTGAAATAAAATAAGTAAATGACCATCGAAGAAGAAGACGGCCAAGTAAATGACCTAGAAGCAGGGGAAATTCAACTTAGCTCCAACAAAATTATGGGAACAAATAAGTATCCTAAACATTTTACAGTAACTTCCTTGAGGTGGCACTACAATCAAGAAAACTTCACGAAGAATCAGAAGATTGTGCAACTAATAGGTTAATTTTATATTCTCATATATTGAAACGCCAATACAAATTTCCAAGCAAAGACTACCATAGAAAGATAAATACCATAACATAAGTCCTTCAGGTGAAACCTATTAAAGTTCATCAATAAAAAGAAATAGATACCAGTTAAGTTGAAATGGCATGGGAAAGGTCTTGTTGGGTCAGCTTCTAAAATTACCATACAAAAGTGCAGCTAAGATGTCAATAGTATTAATGAACACAGCTTACTTGCTAGGTGGTAGCCGAGCTCTAGTGCACCTACACTCGCAAACAGAAGTTTTATCCCCCACATGGTACCAATGCATGTGTTTCACCTGAACAATAAATGGGAAAAAACATTTGATCAATTTAGATTGATAAATAAAAACTATAGATTAAATCAACACCAATATGCAAAACACATAGCATTATGGACAAAGTAATTACAATGAGACAAACATATATGGAAAATTGCGAAATTGGCAAGTTGATAAGAGTCCTTCAAGGGCTTGAGACCACATTTCTTATTGAACAAAGGACTATAGCAAAATGATGCAATGTCAAGGAAACATTTTAATATAGAATCCAAAAGCATATCTCAACAAGGATGAAAGCAAGAAGGATAGGAAATGATGGGTGTATTTTTACAAACCAGCAGTGTTCTATGTTTCATAAGCACATGGGTTTTTGTACCGCTACTATCGTATACAAAGGAAGAATCTTCTTCTGATGTAGTCCTCATTCCAGTTATAGCTCCCAGTGGAATCCTTGATACAACAGCATTCCCCAGAGAGGAACCTTTTGAGAACCCTCTACTTACATGCACAGGATCTTCATGTGCGTTAAGAAACACATGTATATGGTCTTGATCATCTTCATTACGTATCCCGTCTCGACAGCTGTTAGGAGGGATTCTAGAGGCCACAGCAACCACCTTGCCAGATATATGCAACTCTAAATCTTTATATGCATCAGATGTGTGCTTTATAATATTCCTTGCATGATTTTGAGAATTTTTTACATCATCCACAACAGCAAAATTTGAACGGATGTTTTCACTATCAATGGATTGACTCAAGTCAGATCCCACAGACCCAAATGAAGTTAATTTGGTATTGCAAGTAAACGATAATTCAGGAGTATTATTAGCCAGGCACACCATCCCAAAAAGATCACGCCCTGAAACCAAGTGCAGCACCTCTGGAGTTTCAGAAGAAGACCTTTCCTCTGCTTCAAAGCAGTCAGGAAGAGAATCCATAGACTCAATTGAAGGACCAAAATATGCTGCGTGTATGGCTAAATAAAAGTCGCTTTCAATTGAATTAAAGTAACCAGTTCCATCTGCTATCTTCTTCTCTGACAATATTTCTTTTATAGCATATCTATACCACTTTAACCATTCAACAACTTCCATCTGCTTGACGGTTGTAATATGGGCATTGTATGTGTATAATGTTGACCTTTCTGTAGAATGTTTTTGTATAAGCCTCCTCTGAGATAACAGATACCTGTCATAATGGGACTTCTTCTCAGAATCTGAAAGAATCTGCAATTGATCACTTATTATTAATACTATGCCCATCATATGAAAACAAATGAAGTTTACTTATTTATATATGAAAAGTAGAAGTATTATTACCCACAGATTTTGCATATACAGTAGCAAAAAAGTATGAAGAGACTAGGTTTTGTTGGTATCATAGGATTTTGCCTATTGTAGGGAGAGAAGGGATTAATTTCTTTTAACCAGTTATTTTCATTCAAACGTTAAGAGCCACCCAATACAATATCTCCCAAACTATCATCAACTGATTCCCTAATGACCATAGAAAATAGAAACATGGTCTGGTAATAACGCAAAGGACAAAATATCTAAAACCACCTATGAAGGCATTGTACCAATGATCAACTTTGACTAAAGAGTGAGGTCATGGCTGAACTCCTAAGATGATATACATGTTTGTTAGTATTTACCAACATCTAGCAAGCATAATTCAGATAACTCTTCTTCAAACCAATTAACTTTGGATTATCATCTTGGAGCTGCACCTTTACCCGAAGTTGCTATTGTCAAGTTTGTTGCTAATACTATCCAATACTACATCAAATGTAGGGGATTTAATTGGCCAACTCCAGGTTGACGTGTGTCCACTAGAAATATGTCATCTCATCTATTTTGGAGATCGGACCCAAAGTGCTATCAATCAAATCGGTTGTGGGCCAGAAGTTCTCTCCTAGATTTCATTCGAACCAATGCAGAAAGGCCCACAAGTGGAACTTGCGCACGGTCTCCTACAAATCGAGCGTTCTTCCTCACTAGCACAGCCTAAACTTGCACACCTGCCCTGCACGCTGTTGAGCTCGCGCTTGCTTGCTTCTGCACACACTCGCTCGCTTGCCCTAGTGATTGTTTGGCCACCCCTCCCGCAGAGCTCGTCTTCTTGGTCATCTCTCCTCATGCACTATCTCTCCACTAGAAATATGTCATCTTTATAGGTCAATCGTGCACCTCTATTGGGCAATGTTCCCTCAACTCCACATCAATACAATAATGGACACATGACGTACGTTTCTTATAAAGATGATGTCACGTCAAGGGGTAGATAATAGACACTAGTTCAAACCAAGGCTAAACAACAAGGAACATGGCCACATTATGCCATGGTGAGAATCATGGTATCTGCACCGCCAGTCGATCTTCAACTTCTCAAATATGCATAGTAATTAGTAACCAAGCATGGGGTTAATTCTGACACGTCAACTCTTAGATCTTGATTTCGATCAATCAGAGTGCAATGCCACATCATGCCTCACTATGAGTTTAAACAGCCCTTCCTCATACGGATGAAGGTGCTGGACATTGGACACTTTTGCAATTCCATTCTCTACTGCGATGTCATTCTCACACTGGAGATGATTTCCTACATGTCATATACTGAGTTCCACTGAACGCATGTTGTTCCCTTTTTCAGGGCCATAACCCATTGATTTTGGAGCTTTGATCCTAAAATCATTGAGGATCTCAACGACAAATGCACTTTTCCAGATTGCAGCCTTGAATTGGCCATCATAGTACATGAAATCAAGTTCAATATTGAAAACCTCTCAAATGTACCATACAATTGCTATCCTGGAAAGGTCTAATACTACCCTTCCTGCATCAATGTGATGCCACGACAGAGCTGTAAGTTTATGCTATCATTTCAAAATATATGTATCCTAAATTAGATTGCCATCAAGAACACAGAAATTTTGAGGCAAACTAGGGATTGTCAGTTGGATAAAAATCCGAAGAACATTCAACTCATATTCAAGTGGATAACAAATCAATGTAAGCAAGATGCATAATTCACAATTTCACATTCAGTAAACATGATTCAGCAATTTAATTCAGGATTCAGACAAATATTCAAATTCAGATGAATATAATTCATTACAGTACAGCTTCTAACGTAATAACCATCAAGCATAAGAAGAAAGCAACACCTCATAAGCAGCAAGAATTTGAACGAATCTATTGGACGCGGCGGAATCGTTCCTTGACTCGGAAAGGTCCGGGTGAGTCTCTTTGGCTAGCTTCCGAAATGATGCTTTGATTTCGGAGAACGAGCTGGACTCCGAAACGCCTAAGAGATCGTAAGCGTTGTTCTCTACGGGGAACTCAGTACGGGCTGACTCAGCGCTACTACTGAACCACTGAGTCCTGCGACTCGGAAGCTTAGTGATGCTATAATTTGGATGAAATGAGATTGAACGGAGGTGGTACAATCGGCCGAGATAAGCCATTTTCTCGGATTTTCAGGGAAAATTGGGACTCAGAAGAACAGTGAAGCCTATCGGCATTCTCACCGATGGGTGTATGCTATTTGAAACGTGGCAGTTTTATATGAGCCGAGCACAGATCATGCGAGAGCATGACACGTGGGTTGTTTCGAGCTCGGTAAATGGGCCGTAGCCCACCTTATAGTAGCCCATTAAGGCATGTTGCAGCCCATTTTTGGGGTATTTTTATCAAACACAACTCCTACTTTTGGTGATTATGAATAGTAATTAGTAAATTGGTAATTATATAAGTCAATTGGTTTAACTTATAACTTATAAGTAGTATATACAGGCCATTTGTTGTTTTAAGTTATAGTTTTGAGAGCATTGCTTACCGTGATCAATCAATATATTTATACAAGACAGATATTCTTTTGGAACTTGTAACTCATAAGTTTTGAGATTTATATTTTATGCTTGGTTTTAATTTTTTTATTATATATTTGAAGTTTTGTACTATTTTCTATTTTAATTTTGAGAGACAAGCATGCTTAGATATTATCTTCGAATGGCAAACATGCAATAACGGGGAATTAGAAGCACATCAAATTATGCAAGTCAAAAGAATGTTGTATTGACTTTCAAAATGAACTAAAATTTGGTTAGTACATTCCAAACATATCCGCAATTAATATTTAGCGTTTAGACGAAGCAACATCATCACGAGCTGTCAAAATTGTTTCCTCACATGAAGATTTTTCAATCATAAGAAAATAATAGTCTTTTAGTGAGTTCAAAATATGTATTATTAGGAACTTACACAATGTAGGGTTGTGGCATCTCTAACCTCTAGTTGCGGCTGCTGTAGATGTTGCGGCGACTCCGACAGCAAGCTAAATAGGTTGGTAAATTAATAAAACTAATTCAGATTCTCGTTCTGATAGCAAGATATTGCTCTAATATTATGGGTTTTGTAGTAGTATTGGCGTAGTTTCACGGTAGTTTCGATTGATGGTTATGATGTTTTATTCGTCTATTTTATGGGTTGGAGTTTAGGTGCTCTTCTCAGTAGGGCGTTGATTTGAACGAAACCAATATCCTATCCAGATAATGCCTTGAGCGACGTAGGAAAAACTTAGGAGTTGGATCAAGGTATAGGCAGAGGCGGATGGACTAGTATTGTTGACGTGTTAGAGGTCACTACTAGATTAGATGTGGATTCTGGTTAGATTGGGGATGGCAGAGGCCACCTAGGGGTCATCTTTAGTTACATGTGGACGAGGCCCTAAGGCCCTCTTTCAGGACATCAATACAAGTGATGTGGGATGAGTTGTTTGTTATAGCTCGCACAAAGTGTGGGGTGTGGCTCATTCCAATTGGTCTATCAGGGTCTCAGGTTCGAGTCTCGGTGTTTGTACGGTTGCTGATAAAAAATGAAGGGTGTGGGTCGAACTAATTGGTCAGGTGATGGCGTCAGATTCCTTGTAAGTTATTCATGCTCAAATTGAGAGAGAGAGAGAGAGAAATCAAGTGCCATATTTGTATTTTGATCATATTTTGGAATCTGAATTATAATTTAGGAGAAATAATATATAATTCTTTGATTTTAATCGATTCAATTTCGCGTAATTGTGCATCAAGTGGTATTCCCCTTCTTTAAAATAAATATCTCACCCTCAAGCCTATTACCTTGTTTGTCACGTTTCCCACTAAATCACTCTCCATTTAGTGATTATCCTCACTATACGTTGATAACGCTAAAAATCATAATTCTGATCTCACAAACGCTAGTTTCGTTTTTTGTAGGGTAGACTTCGTGTCCTTTATCACTATGACCACACGATCACATCTTTGAGGGGTTTACAACTATTTAGTCAATAAAGAGCAGGCTTGAGCGAATATGCACAAACTATGTGGAAACGTAAATAGACGAAACAAAACAAACAAAATCTATGGAAACAAAGTTGTATTTATTTCTTTTCTTAAAATTTTAAAACAATTAAGTTTTAACTTAAGCAACTTTTAACCTAATTAGAAAATCAGTCAGAACTTTCAGATCAGTTTTAAAAATAATTATGTCATGTATTATGTGCAAACTCTGTTTAGTAATCCCATAATGTTGAACTTTAAATTAAAAATCAGATCTTGAAATATAAAGTTTCTCTAACATGAAAAGTTTTCATGATATCACATTTACTAAAAATTCCTATCTAATAAATCTACTACGAATCTATGAACAAGAGTTTCAATTAGTAGGCAAGAAGCAGTAGATTGCTTGTAATTTACAATTTCTGAGTTGAGTAAAGTCTTCATAAATATTTGTGTTTGTTTCTGTTTCTTCTGTGAACCAAGCAAAGTGGTGGATTGACCATTTATGAGCAATTGGGTTGTTGACAAAAGTTAATACTTTTAACCCCCACAACACTGCTTCATAAATTTGAAATTTCTTGTTTTTCAACTTTCACAAAGAACTACAAGTATAAAATATTAAATAAATAGATAAACTGATATTGAAGAAACGTTCACATTTGCTGAAATAGTATAGACGTATTACTTTTTAAATAACTATTATCGAGAAAAGTGACTTAAGTCACTTGCCTCTTTTGAGATCTCATATTCGAGGTTAGGTTGTCAAATTTACTGACAAATGGAAAAACTATCAGGTTTATTTAATTTAGCCCTATATTTATATGCAACCTAGGTGGGAATAAGTTAAGAGGCCACCACTCTCATCAATTCTGTTTCCACCTGTATGTATGGTCTTCAATATGTGCAGCTGTAGTTTGACTAGTCCCCTAAACCTAATAATGTTTAGGAATATTTACCTTGTACTTTCACTTGTTAGAATTTACATACAAAAATTAAGAACTGTATATATTAGCTACATTTTTCTGGACATGTACTCATAAACAGTGAGAATGGCGATGAGAGCCAATGTTGCATGGCCGCTTGGCTCAGAATGGGAAGATTGGAGTCAAGTGTGAATGAGAGCGATTAAACCTTTTTGAATGTTGATTATGAAAGTTATAGAAGAATGTCAAAAGTTGTGTTGTTCCTTGAAAGTCAAATATGCCAAAGTTGAGCATGAAAATTGAAGATCCAATGTCGATTTGCTTTCTTCGGTATGAAGAGAGATTGTTGATGCATGAATCCATTATATTGATTTGATGCGGCTTAACTAAAGTGAAGGCCTCGTTTTTTTTTTTTTTCTGGGTTGCGAATGAAGTTGAAATCTCCAGTTATAATATTGACGTCAATGTGTACTAAGAAGGTCAGTACACGCACTATAAAACAATCATAAATAGGGCAAGTGACTTAAGACACTTGTTTATCTTGATCTCTCATGTTCGAGTCTTGGTTAGGAAGGTTATGGGCTTCATTTTCAAACTCTCATAGTCTAGTTTTTTACCAAGGAAGACAAAATTTCATGATGCTTGATTGTAGTTATGGTTGTCAACTATCTGAAATCACATTTGTAGGTGGGATCTCACAATGCCCCTTACACAACCGTCTACTGTACATTCTAGGTTCATGGATTCAATCTTAAAATCTCAATGTATGTGAATTACCTTTGCGCAAACTCTCCTAATTTATATTTGCGTTGGGAAGGTACTATCTAACGTTGTGTAATTGTAGCTTTGGTCAAGAACTACATGGATCCACACTTATAAGTAGGATACCGCATAGTCACCTATCATATTCTTGGTTCATGGGTACAACCTCAAAACCTTCTAGTTTTGTGAGTTTCAAAAGAAAACTCTTGTAGGCTAATGTATTGGAAATCTCCAAAATTGGTTCGCAAATTTTACCTCAAAGTATGCAGGTATGAAATTCTTGCTTACAAAAATTTGGTGGTTTCATTCAAATTCATTTATTATATTCTCTACACTTTCTCGTATAATTAGTATTCAGAGTTTATAGGCATAAATTTTATTCAAATAGGTCCCAAAAACGTACTGTTTTTCAATTAGGTTGTTTTTTCAAAGTTAACTAAGCATTAAGAACTCTCTATGCAAGCACTTTAAGAGTTCCTCAAAATATATCTTTACTTATATTGATCGTTAAACAGCACTTCACGTTTGAATATGGAACAAGTTGCTAGATTCTATGGAAATGATTCTCTTTGGTCTTTTTCCATTACACCAAATCTTGTTTCCTCCATGATTTGTAACAAAAAATCTAAAGATTCCTATATGTTCTTATTATTCAAGGAAAAAAAGAAAGAATTGAAGCCTCGAATTGAGGTCCTCTTCCAAAATATCCATGGCATTATATGCCAACTAGCGACAAACACGTTAATAATTCTACCACTTTTAGGGAAACGCTCCAATGTGAAATAATTGATAGAATGACCTCATAGCACCTAATAAATGCACTATAAGAATAATATGTCTGTAGTTGGTTAAGAGACACATTTTCATATGGGAAGTTGTGTTTTCAAATTTCATTACGTCGGATGAGGTGAGATTTTGAGTTAAAATGAGTATTCGATCCATTTCAACTAAAAGCTTAAGCTTATAGTTAAAGACTTAATAATAGTTTAATATTTTAACAATAAGAGAAGTATCACATTGTGTAGCTTAATTAAAAAAAGAAAAAAAAAAGTCGCTAGTCACGTCATTGTGTCAATAACATAGTCATGTTAAAGTTACTTCAATTGTTTTAGTAAAAACAAAGAAAGAAAAACCACCATCGATTTATAGTGAATCGGTAAAATTTTATTTGGGATAGAATATTTCTAATTTTCCAACACTTCACCGCATCAAGATCTTGCTATTGTGAATTGGCCGATAAAGAGTAGGAGGTTGTGTTGAAACATTACTGATATCGTTACAAAAATTTATCAGCACGAGATTTCTTAGTAAAATACTTATAAGTTGTATTAGTGTGATTACAAATACTATATTGATGCACGTTTATACAATTAATCTGGATTTGAGAATTGTCTATTTTTATAGTAAATGTCGCGTCGCCAGGGTCCTCACCAAGATCGCCGCCAATCAGTTGGTTCTAACCGCCGCCATAACGCAGCTCCAGTTCTCCAGCCGCCGCAAGCACCCAAACCTGCCCAGACCCTCAATA
>JAYMTA010000562.1:0-26881 GCA_036897625.1 Pelargonium cotyledonis
ATAATTCGAAGCAATTTTCTACGACTCGGGTCCTTGAAAGGAAGAGTCAGCCAATTGATATTTTGGTGAAACTGTACAAACTGATCTTCAGAATTATAGACTTCTGGACGAAAAGGAAGGCTCGTCTGCACAATCTCAAAATCATATCCGCGTTGTTTTGCCTCTCCATAAACCGTCTTAATCCAATTCGAATATATAGAATCCCGATTATTCGGACAGAAGTACAGGCCTAAAACCTTATTTTTAAGAGAGGATATGGGGACTTGAAATATAACAATAACGCAAATGAATGACTCAGTACTCATATTCAAGTTCGAACCTCAATTGTTATGCTTGCTTATAAATAATAATAAAAATAACAATAAGAATCAATATTTTACAAGAGGTTATATAAATATGTGCGCGCGCACCTTGTCGCCATTGCTTGAAAGTAGATAATCGCGACCAGGGGATGCCAATAGTTGATCCAAGTTGTTTAGTAACTTTCTCGGTTTGAAATTTCAATATTTTAACAAGGGGAGTATCCTTTCCCGAGTAAAGGGATAAAGTTCTGCTCCGCCATAATCCCTAAAAAGATCCAAATGACCGAATACTGTCGCGACAATCATGTTGGCTGGATCGATGATTGCCCAATAGGGCAGACAAAGAGTCCTAATAATTACATCAGGATTGTAAAGCTTGAATGCGTCGACAACACGGTCGCGGGCTGGTTTATCCGAGAATGGAATGGTAGGGAAGTGCATGGTGGAAAATAAGTGATGGAAATAAGACTCTTCTTCTTCGGGACTAGAATTAGGAGCGGTCGGGTACACAATTTGCACTGCAATAAACACGAACTCGACATGATCTCCCATGGGCAGAAGCTCGTTGTAAGCATCAATCATATCCAAAGTGTGCCGTGGCTCTTCATCTTCTTTATGCAATGGCACGACATATAAAACAATAGTTTTTCCCTTCAGATAATCGGATCTAACCTATATACATACACACACGCAAATATATATAATAGTACATTATTAGTACACAATGAGATATATAGCGTTTGAATTATAATTTTAGTTCAACAACGAACGACAGGTAACAAATAAAAAGGTCTCAGGTTCGAGCATCAAGTTTGTTGATCAGAAGAACCCTAGCTAACTCTATTAGTTCAACAACGAATAACGAGAATAATCAAGACTGAGACTGAGAATGGGATTTTTATGACAACCATGAGATCCATTATCGAAACACTATATATCTAGATTTTGATGAGCGACAAGTAACAAATGAAAAAGTCTTAGGTTTGAGCATCAACGGTTGCTGATCAAAAGAACCCTAGCTAACTCGATCTATTAGGGTTCCATTAGGGTTTTTATTCCCTCGATCCAAAGTACAAACAAACCCTAGCTTATAATAACTCTATTGATTGATTGATTGATTGATTGATTATGTTGATCATATATAAATCATGCATATATATAAATACCTTGTGGCCATTGTTTTTGATAAGGAAGTCTCTTTGTTCAGCTGCTGCTGCTTCTTCTTTTGAATACCCTCTATTTCTCTTGCCGCCATCGCTAGCTAATCAAGCTACCAATATATATATATAGTTGACTTCACCACATTGATTGTATAGCAAGCTACCAATATATATATATGTGTGTGTGGGGGGGTTAAGGTTAGAGTTTAGTTTTAATGGGCCTTAACCTGGGCCCATTTCCATACCAAATTTTCAAAATATTTCAATGGACCCCAAAACTAATACAATTTCACATCGGGTTTAGACTTGAATTTATTGACCTGAAAAAACTCAGGTTCAATTCGATTTTTGTAAATTAAAAAAAAAAATGGGTATACCCGCAGAATGCAATGCATTTTATGCCTAAAACTCGGTCCGACCCAAAAACCCTATAAGGTCGTATTAGGATTCATCACTCAAACCCGACCACAAGTGTTGCTTGTTTTGTTTGGTCATAGAAATTAAGGTTATTCAAACAGCTCATATGAATTTGTGACCAAAGCCCAACTCAAAGATTCTAATAAAATTGTTGTGCATGCAAAATCATTGAGCTTCTTTGGGTTAAGGTCATATATAGTTTCATTTTTATGGGCCTTGACCCGAAAACTAATACCATTTCACATTTATTACCTCATTTACTACTCATGCTTGTAATAAATACAAATAAGCAACATAAAATAAACATTATTACAACAATCACATATTTATTTTTAACACAAACCTTCTAAACCATAATTACAATTTTGATTATATTCTATCAAATTTGTTCATGAAGTCTTTAAGGTTTGCTTACAACGTCCAAACCCGTGGAAGCGAGTTTGTGAACGAGAGCCAGCGCGTTACTACTGTAGTAAGTTACTCTTGTAACCCTACTTCGAATCGAATCAACTTGTTTTCCTTTGCTTTCCTCAAACCCGTCCAAGCAAGTGTCTTGGTCGGTCAGCGTAGCGCTCAACCACGTGGACAAGTCACCCATTTGCGCATCGAAATCATTTGCACTCAGTTTCCTGAGTATCCGAAGCGACTTGTGAAGCTCGTAAATCGCTTCTTGAAACAACTCAACGCAATCCGAAAGAGCATTATTATTGTATCTACCCTTCATGGACTTACCACCCTTCAATGTCGCCAAGTACGTAGCAACGCTCTTTGTCTCCCTCAATGTGACCGAAACCCCTACCCGAGCCCACCTACTAGGGCTTTTCTTGGCGTGGTTTGAAAATGGAGACAACGACTGGACACAAACATCAGGATAGTTAGTCACGCTACAAGCGTCGCGCGTATAATCGTCATCAAAAGACTCGCATGAACTTACTAGACACAAAACGAGAAAGAATATGAATAAAACGCCATGACCCAACATTGCCATGGCCAAATTATGAACAATTTACAAAGAGAAATGGTATATATAGGTGAAGAGTTAAATAAGAACTTGGGTATGGTTTGTAACAATTCAATGAAAGTGTAGCTTTTGCAGGTGGGATCAATAAAAGATGGAGGGTGGTCTGATTAATTTGGTTGGATCATGTGAATTGGGCAAGTGAGATAGATATATTTTTTTTATCATGATTTTGTTTGAGACCATATATATTTATGATTTAAATAATTTCATGTTCACTAAAACAAGGAAAATAATGAATTTTATGGGATCTCTTAACAATTAATTGGTGTGGGATTTTAATTATGAACCGGTTTTAAGTGTTTTTCTAGTTTCATTTGTCTAAATGAGACATTACTATTCAGAACGCGTACATCTGACAAAAAATTAGATATCATACTCGAAACATGAATTATCTGATTCACATACCGTTTCTATAAAACGGTACTCTATGCTACCAAAGTCATGTGTAAGAGCTTAGATATCATCATGGTGAAGCCCATTGGGATTGGGTAACTCTCCTCGCATCTTGCAACGACGTCACTATCACGGGTGCATTAGACTCCACCGCCATTTATCGCCAACCCCGATCAACAAACTCGCACCAAAGCAGCCCTCATTAACACCGCCTTGCCCACCACAGCCTCCACCCGTCCAACACACCAACCAATAACTCATATTTTATTTGTCTCAAAATAAATGTCATGTTTCACTGTTAAAATATCTGATTAATATTTCAAATTTTCACTTAAAAACAATTTAACGTACTATTTTTTCGTCCTTAAAGCCATATATTTAGTATTTTATTATGATTTGGTAGGGATATTAATAAGTTTCATGCACACATTATTTTTCACAATAAATTAGTGATAAATGTGTTCTATAATGACTTAAATTTATTAGGTAGTATCTAGGTGGGGTTGTCTTATTTGTTTTATAATATTAGGTGAATTAATTATTTCCATATTAAAGTAAATAAATATGCATCGTTATCATATTCACTTTCTTTACCTTTCTCATGAGTGTGTTAACTTTCAATAACTATCTTCACATGATTTGAGTAAGTTGCTACTATCTCATGTATATGTTGTTGATTGATACAATCAATAATGAGACATTTACAAGTTTTAATTGTTATTTTAAAGATTTAAATGTTAGTGACATGTGTTAATGGCGGCATAAGTTTCGACTACTAATTTGTTTGCATATAAATTTATTCAGGTCGTGGATTAGAATTGGACTGAGCTCGCATCGACATATTATATCTCAACTTTTGCTGAGTACAGATCAACTGGTCATTGATAAACTAACATGTCAGTCTAATTTTGCAAACTCCAACACGTAAGGGGTTGCAGGCCGAGTAAAAATAAAACTTGCACATCTATCAAAGTGTTACTACGATAGGAGTTTACAAGTTTTCTTTTATAGTGAAAATATAACCCCTAACAATATTAAGAGAGCTATAAATTCTAGATAATGGTCTTTGCACGTAGAGTTGAAAAAATCTATCATGGGTCAGGATGCTCGGTATAAGTCAATCGGGTTATTGATGACCTGTAGAGACTCAGACACCGAGCAGTATCAAGAGAGCAAGAAGTTTCAGCCAACGTTTTTTCTATTTTCTTCTTCAAAATATGATTAACACAACATTTTATGTTTGCATGAATACTTGAAAAACATTTAGTAGGAGTTGGGACATAAAAGTAGACTAAAATGGGAAATTAGGATTCAGAGGCCCATTATGGATAGTCAGGCCCAATACATTAATGGGCCTCTAGTTCTCGACGGGCCCAGTTTCCTGTGATATTTTGTCTTCAAAAATCAAAACTGCCTGTTCTTCACGAAAATAACAGAACCTCACAAAGACTAAACCCTAAACCTCTCCCACACGGTCGCAGCAATGGCTCGTTTCGTAAGATTTTCCAAGATTTTTTCTCGAGAAAATGCTAGGAAAAGTGAATCGTTTATCGATTGCTGATTGTCTTATGTATATATATTTTTTTTATTTCAGAAGAATAAGAAGACGTTCGTGAAGCCGACGGCGAGGCAGATGAAGAAGCTGCAGCAGAAGAATGTGGATCATGTTACGGGCGATAAAATCCCTAGAAGCTTCGTGTTCTCGAGAGTGAAGCTTCCCGGCGTTCTCAAGCAGCTCGAGCTCGACTTGAGGAAGATGATGCTCCCGTACACAGCTCTCAAGCTCAAGGTAATTGATCGAACCTTGTTTGTGTTTGTTTTGGTTTTTGGTCTCTGATCTGTGGATTTGAATTTTAGCCCAGAGTTACCGATTTGCTTCAGCTCTAATGGAATTAGGTAGTGTTTGTGTAAAAATAATTGTTCGAGAATGAGAATTAAGAATTGGAATGAGAACAAACGATTCTCATTCTTCAAGTTTGAATTGGAACTGTGGTTTGTTTGTGAATTAATTCTCGCTCTTCATATTTGAATTAGAACTTTTTGGTTCCTATTCTGAATTTTGATTCTCTATACAATTTTTTTTTCCTCGAACTGCCATCTATATTTGTATTGTTCTTGCTGTGGGATGGATTTTTGTCATAGATTCAGACCTGAGGTTCACAATCTTTGAAAACCAAAGAATTGGACAAAACAACTGCATGTGTATGTTTCGAAAATTTGAATGAACACTATTTCATACTAATGTTGGTTTCATGTAGATTTTGAATTGCTCGTTTTGTCTGATGCGTTGCAGGAAAAGAGACGGAACAACCTCAGAGACTTTTTGAATGTTGCAGGGCCGATGGGTGTTACTCATTTCCTCATGTTGTCGAAAACTGACTCCGCACCCTACTTGAGAGTTGCAAGAACCCCACAAGGGCCGACTCTTACCTTTAAAATACAAGAGTACGCGCTAGCTTCTGATGTTGCTCAGTCTCAGCTGCGTCCTAGATGTCCTCAAGACCTTTTCAAGAATCCTCCTTTGGTAATGATCTAACTCTGTCAAAAACAGGAAAATCACAAATTTATAGTTTACTTTTGGGTCATTTTTCTTTAGATTCAGGTTGAGAAGCACTAACACACAGGTTTTATATAGAAAATGTGCTGGTTACCCAACTTGACCCTCACCTTTTCACAATAAACCGACCCGAACCCGCAAAAATGCAAGTCATATTTCATGTGCCTCATGTGTTCCAGTCCACATTTCCAGCTTTAATTTACTTGTACATTTTTAATTTCACTTTTGTTAGGATCAGTTCTTCGCCCGTTACTGTTTTTTAGTTCTTTTTCCTTTTTTATGGCAGATTGTTCTTTCTGGATTCGGGACTGGAGAGCAACATCTAAAGCTAACCACTATAATGTTCCAAAACATATTTCCGGCTATTGATATTAACACTGTGAGTTCTCCACATATACTGATTATATGCCGGCATCACCTGGACTCTCTCCTAATGCTGTCTTAATACTTGTGTGTTTCAGGTTAAACTTTCTTCTTGCCAAAGACTTGTGTTACTGAACTACAACAAAGACACAAAGCTTATTGATTTTCGGCATTATTCTATCAGAGTACAGCCCGTTGGTGTGTCTCGTAGAATTAGAAAATTTGTGCAGAACCATCAAGTCCCTGATTTGAGGAATCTGCAGGACGTTAGTGACTTCGTAACTAAGTATGGAACCTTAGTTGTTTGTTAATTTCTTTATTTTGCAAAAAGGATAGCAAATTAAAATAGATATGAATTAGTAGTATGGAACTTGTTAATATGTTTTGATTGCTGACTTTCTCGGTAAAAGTATATATCAAATTATGTGTAACACCCTTTTCCCCGTCACGTGACTTCTTGTTCGGCGTCTGTCTAATTTTTGGTCTTTTTTGAACTTTTAAGGGCTGGTTATGGATCAGAAAGCGAAGCAGATGATGAAGCGGCAATGGTGACTTTGGCTAGTGATCTCGGTAGAGTAAATAAAGCTTCTACAAAAAGTGCTGTTAAGCTTCAAGAGATTGGACCTAGAATGACTCTTCGACTCATTAAAATTGAAGAAGGATTGTGTTCCGGTGGAGTCATCTTCAGTGAATACGGTACTTTTTCTTCTAACTTCTTACTTCGTTTTATAGAAGAGATGATTTATTTGCATGTTCAATAAGTATCAAAAGAAGTGATCCAGTTCTGCCATTCTACCGTTATTACTTACTCATGGATCTATCCCCATTTCTAATTTACATGACAGTCGTGTTTTCTAATACTCTCTTGATCTCAAAATGATTGACAATTATTTTATAAAGTGCAATGGACACTCATTTTTAGACTTGTTAAGAGTATGTAAATGCAACCTCCTCCATATCTTTTGTTCACACAACTCAACAAAGAGTTTCCTCCGGCCTTAATGGTTTTAAGCACTCATTTTAGGATGAGTGGAGACAAATTTTGGGACAAATGGAATATAAACCAATATTTTGATGATTCCATCAATTCCAATTAGGGTTCATTCGAACCCGCCCAAAAAAGGTTGGGTTCGTGCAGATTGCTCAGCCCGACCCCAAAATTTGAATTCAGGGTCTGGTTCCAAGTTGCACAAACCACCCACATTCAATGCAATTATTTGGTCCATCTTTTCCCGCTCCTTACTCATATTTCACTATTGTTCTTTAATCTTTACAGAGAGCAGCAGCGAGAAGAAAAAGCAGGACAAGGAAGAAGAAAGTGAAGAAAGCGAAGAGGGAAATGAGGACGGAAGCGAAGAGGAAAACGAGGACGAAGAAAATTAGCACAAGTAGTAACAAGCAAAGGAGGCTTCACCTACCGGACGTGCAATTTTGTTTTGCTTAGCTACAGAGAGGCCAATAGAGATCAGTCACAGAAAAGGAACCTTTTGCTTAAGAGGTCCACGTGTATTTTGGTTTTGTTCTACTTAGAGCTGGAATCATATACAGTATTTATTTATTAACAATATTGAGAGTGTTGTGAGGTTTTCTAATGTGAAAGAAAAATGTACGCATAAGAGGAATAGATATAGTAATTATCATCTATGATTCAAGCACTGCCTCTCTCTCACACAATTATTTTAAATGGACTCTCAAAAACACTAAACTTGTAAAACCGCACCGTATTAGTATGACACGACAGTGTTCAAATTTGTAGATAGTACTGTAGTATCTATCTCATAAGTTATTTTGATCATTTTTGGTTATTAAATCCATGTGTTCGAAGATTCGGAATTGTTTTCAGCCATAGCAATAACTTTTCTAACAAAATAAAAAAAGTATATTATTTTTTTTATATAGCTGATGAATTTTAGTACATATAGCTGAAAAATATGAATAAAAAAGATAAATGTATAAATAAATAAAATAAAGAGTACAATATCAAATCCAAACAGTGGACATAGAACCCAAATTAGACATTTTCAATCCAACCCAAACCAACTCAAGCATCTCTCGAATCGGTTCAAGTTAGACATTTTCAATCCAAACCCGACATAAAACCCAAACTGTTGTCACCTCCTAGTTTTCTCATTACCCAACTATAGAAAGTACAACTCAAATAAATCATCAGCAAGGGCAATTTAGGCAATCCAAAGAAGAAAATTTACTTCAAAACTTTATGGAGGAAGATAAAAAGTTCAACCATTCTTGACTCTATTCAAAAAACCTTACTACAAATATGAGAGCCCAAGTACACTCCGTGATTCATCAAAAACTTTACATGTACTATATATAACTTGAAAATCCTCCATTATATAACTTACTGGGAGTCGTAGAGACGGCTGTTGAGTGCTTCTGCATAATTACCGAACTGAAGGTCAGTGGGCGGATTCAGATCAAACACGTACGAGACAGGCCTTGATGCCAACATTGGCTTCTTGGTTTGGACCGACTCCGACAATTCCCCGAAGCTTGCTTCGTCGAATGGAAACGACTCTGTAAGGAAGAAGAAGCTATCTCTTGCCAATTTTTCCACCTGAAAACAAGTATAAGCTTACTTCAGAATAGTTACAGCCATTGCAGTTCGAAGAGGCTACTGAAAATGAACTCCTTTAAAACCATTATGTTGTCGGTCGAAAAGCAAATGTTAGGTGTTATTTATGCACACCCCGATTTCTAGAGCCCCTTAATGCAACAATAAGGTTGTTTTCTTCTGACTTTGAGTTATCGGGTTTAAATTAGGGAAACAAGGGTAGGGGATGTGTAGAATCCGGTCTCGACTAGATATATTATGGTCCGGTCTTCGGTCCATCTCTTAGGGACCTGGTCCAGTCTTGGACTGGTGAACACCCCTACAAATAAGGTTGGTAATTCATGTTGCCGTGTCATGTTCATGTCGTGTTAAGAGGTTAGATATGGGCTACATGGGTTAACACAAACACGACGCGTTTGGTAATCGTGTTAGCATGTTGTGTCCATGAGGACTGTCTCAAACGAGAGATGAAGTTGCAGTTGACGTTGCTGCCATGCATGTTTTGCAGGTTCAACACACTAAACATGTTGGGTCCCACCACATTTATCTTCAGACTCCACAATGGTGGTAGTCTCGTGCAGTGGCCCGCCCTTTAATTTCGGGGCCTTCGACTAGAAAATAAGACAGTGATAAGGTATGGAATATACAGCAGAAGTTATTACCTGAAGTAGGGAAAACTTGATATTGTTCATGGTAATGATAACTCGCACTTCATACAGGAAATCAGCCAGTATCCGGATGGCCAGATACTCGAAGAAATTCTGCAAGTGAATTTTCTGCCGATCCAGATGTTCACCATGGCCATAGAAAGTCGGAAACCATAGCAAACACTTCACATCATGCCACGGGATCAGGTTCTCCTCTGATCCTCCAGATATGATTGTCTGGTAAGGATGACGGAGACCCCATAGAATTCTGAGATCTGTCAAAGAAGAGTCACATATGGAGGTGTCCGATAAACTTGTGGTGGCGATCATTGTGGAGGGATCACAAAAACGAGCAAGATTCGTGGAGAAATATAAGTCAGTGTCGTCTACTACAAGAACACATCCATCTGAGGGAAAGAAACGTAGAAATGATGCAGCATCAGCAACGCCGTCCTCTGGTACACATGAAGCTGGACTGAGAGATGAAGTTGAAGTAGACGATGAAGTCACTTGACCTAAATCATGAGAAAAGAAACAGGATTCCCCATTTCGGCAACCCTGAATGAAGATTTTCACAGCCATTAGAAATTATAAAATCCACACTGCAAACTGCTAGACAAGAAGTATAAAAATTTCGGTATGCTTCAATAAGAGACGAAACTGAGTACAAGCACAAAACTCTTGTAAACATAATTTACCAAAACTCGTGTACATGTAAATTACCAAAGCTGAGTAAAAGTACAAAAAGAGAAGATTATAAACTATGATTACCAATGTCACAATGTTTATTCCAACAAAAGACAATAAACATTAACAGGCGTGTTCTGCAATAGTTTTGTAATTAATAATATTTTAAAGAGAAAACTATCACTATTTCTTTCTATTTTACAATTACGATGAAGTAATAGTATATAATGCATACAGCTGTTGATTCGAAAATTGTAATTTAATCCATGTAAAAGTTGCAATATCTTGCAGAAGTTGTGAATTTCTTATTATTCAAAACCAGAACAAATTAGATTAGACTGCTGAAGTACTGGAGGCTTAATGTTCTTAGCTTATAGATTACATATCATGCTCGTCAATTCAACAAAAGGGAATATTAGTTTAAAAATCAAAAGGAATATCAGACAGCATTTTCCAATCTCTGTCACTACATTAAAACTTCTTCTAACACGAATTTGAATTTCAGTAGTTCTAGTAAAGAAATAGCTGAAAGCACTTCAAGAGCAATTCAGAAAATACATAGAGGCACATTGGAGATATACCTGGAAAGAAAAGAAGAATTTGCACGAAGGTTTTTTGCCTTGGAGTGTGTGAGAAAACAAGCATTCACTCCCTCTGTTACAGAACCCTTTGGCAAAGTATATGCAAACCGAAGACTCCTCCCCGTTAACACAAGAACTATCCTCAGAATGCGTAATCTGATTACCAGACAGGTTTTCTGAATACTGGATTCTTACCTGTCAAACATGAAAATGTTAAGTATCAATTTCTACATCAAGTACAATTAGAGCTGGCAATTCGGGGTTTGGGTCGGGTGTACATAGAAAATGCGTGAAAGAGCAGGTTTGCCCATCTTGAAATCAATCCGGTCTAATTTATGGAACCCAAACCCACAAAATACATGTAGGTTTTCCAATTTCATGTGCCCACAGGTTCGGGTTAAATTGACAGCTCCAAGTATAATCCACATAAGATGCACAGAGAGTGTTACCTCCTTGATAACATCTGCAAACTTTTCGGTAACATCATTGGTTTTGAAGTGATTAGAAGCAACAAAAGGTAAAGCTATGCATTTCCTTGTTTCAGATGACTTGAAGCCTTCATTTGTAGCACGTGAATCTTTTTCTCCATTTATTCCCTCAGAAGGCCCTACTCCCTCATCATCATCTGTAGTGTGCGCGTTCATATCTACATTGGGCAGACACTCGAGAAGGCACATGTGTTGAAACTCATAAGGGTCGTAGTAAGATGGCAAGCCATTGGCTGTACCCAGAAATTTTGGTCGAAACCGGTGGATAGAATTTAATATATCTTCATCTGAAAAAGACCATATACAACACTTCAAATAAGATATTCAAATTATTATAAATGGTCTACATTATAATGAAAAGTTTTGTATCATACATATTTCAGATATGTTATGTAGTGATGACTGGAGAAGGTCGTGGAAAGAGCACCACTCTTCTTCGATCTTTGGTAGCAATATTTGTGATGCTTTCACCTCATCAAGCTTTAGCACATGTTTTAGACGTTCGAGACGGTGCTTATCCTTTACAATGATAGAAATTACGAAATATCAATCATTCAGATAAATAGAAACTTACATTCTGTGTCATTGAAGAGAATCCCCGAAATTCTAGGCAAGACATGATACCTTACCTTGAAAACACGTTGCCAAAACTGAAATGCACCCAAATTCCCCATTAAGATTATTTCCTTTCTACCAGATAAAGCTTTCTTGTAACTATCTCGACCAAAGTAACTGTCAATATACTCCATAAACTGAAAAATAACAAAATTAAATCAAAAAGAGAACAAGATTCGAATCATCAACTGCTTACAAACACTGCAAATATCAAATATTAATAGATGAAGCTATACCAATTTATCCTCCCCAAATGGATGAATAATGGGTAGAGGCTGTGTATCCATCATAATACCAAGCAGAATGCCTTCACGTAGCATTCCAATTTCTCCAAACTTGAGTATTAGCACAGAAGCATCAAAAGACAATGAGAAACTTGCCAGCAGTCGTCCGTGAAATGTAGGTTCATACCGGCCCCTAAAAGATGTCTTTTCCAATGCGTGCATGTTTACAAGCAAACTCAACGCATCATCAACAACTTCTGGATCCGGTGGATCCAGAGCCTTCTGGAACAAGACTAATACCATATGTTTCACAGTTAGTACAGTATCCAAATATATATCCTTCTAACCTTTTAGACCACTCCTATCTTATATGATACTTAACAGACGGTAACAATTTATCACAAAATCAGAATCTTATTGCCCTACCTTTGGGATCACTAATGGCTCTGGATAGAGCACAGCAAACAAGAAGCACTTGCTGCCTCAAGGATAACTTCAATATGGACGGACATTCATAATCGTCCAACTTACAGAAAAACGACCCAGAAACCAAACGATAAACCTGACCATCACAAGTCCGACCAGTTCTTCCTCTGCGTTGTTCAGCCTACATCATAACTATGACATTACAAACAAAGCCAGGAAAAACAAAACATTCAAACTCAAGGAGTAGGATCCCTTCATACTTGAGATTTGGAAACCCAAACCAGTTCTGCAGCATCCTTCTTCCGAACACTGTCCCAAAAAACTTGTAAAGATCGACATGAATCAATGACATAAGCCACTTTGGGTATTGTAACAGATGATTCTGCAATATTTGTGGCTAATATTACCTGTATAACATATACCATATTAGAGAGAATGTACACAACTATGTCAAAATAATAGTGACTAAAATCAATTAGAGCAGGAAATTTTTTGATGATCACTCTGCACTTGCACCATAAAAAAATAGTAGAAATCAAACCGATATGCACATTCTTAAAAAATTAGTGTGAAAAAAGTGTGATGTATCAAGCAAAAATGTTTGCAGCTTCAATAACTAATCCTTCAAAGAAAAAAGAACATAGTTTATATATATATATATATATGTATATATTTTTTGATACAGATAGGTGACGAAATCCTATCTTGCAACGGCCTAAGAAACCTTTTCAAGACATAAATATACAAGCTTGAACAAGGAAATAGTGTTCAGGAAAGAGACTTTTGCCTCTTAACCCTAGCCTAGGGCTTTTGGCACCTAACCGCACCAAAGTGGTCTCTTACACCACCACCACCACCAAGAATGTGTTGAGTGGGGATCGATCCTGAGACCTCTTCCCACTCACACAGCTGGATTAACCAACTGCGCCACCCATAGTGGTTAAAGCATAGTTTATAAATAACAAGAAAAGAAATTAAATTTAAAAAAGAAACTTATAGAGCATCTTATTATCATGATGAAGAAACAGAACTAAACTTTTCAACAACAACAAAAAGGTAATTACAAAATTATAAAATTATGGCAAAGGAAACAAATATCGCTCGCTTCAACAAACATTGTTCATGAGAGTGTGATCTTCCCTTTTCAGCACAAAAGAGATTTACCATATCTCCAAGAAACAAGTAATTCTCTACCTTGCGATGGGTCCTCGAAATTTTCATAGCCAGAAGGGCTTGTTCGGTGTCAATGCTACGATGTAAAATATGAATTTTGAAGGAGGAACTGAAAGGTTTGAGAAGGTTCCACTGTTGCTCCAGTGAATAGTATGTTGGAAGGAAGACCAAAATGCTTTTCTCAATGTCTGGCTCATTCCTATGAATGTGCAGCACCAAATTGTGAATGAGTTTGTGTACTTCAGGCTGAAAATCAGCATTAGCCATTGAGGGACTAGGTCCACCACAATATCTCTCAGATAATGACTCTGGACTCATTTCTATAAGTTGAGCAACCTGGCCAGCAAAAATAAACATAATCTATTATCTCTCTCAGGCACTAACAAAATCAAATTGGAATTCACAAGAAAAAAGCAGGATATATTATAAAGCAGTATCATAATTTGTTTTAGTAACAGCATTAATGCTCAATCAGCAATATTGCCAATTCACTTGAGCCAGGACCTTAACCAGACATTACAAGTTAAGGTAGCAATTTGACGATCAATAACATCCCACAAGTCTTTTAAACCTTTAGGTTCCCCCTAGAGGACAAGAGCAATCATGTGAGTGTACAGAAAACATACCCACAAAGTCTCAACTAGTATACAATCATCTGATAAACAATTAAAAGTAACTAATGTACACAAACTAACCTGAAAGTAAAAACGAAGAAGAAAAAAAATAAATATATATTTATATTTGTGTGTGTGTTTTCTTAAGATGTTAATGCATGCTCAATATCTGCAATAGTCCCCCACAATCAAAATCAGTCAAGATTGTACTCATGAAATTTCACTTATTTTAAATTGGCTAATCATACAACTCTAGAACAAGTACATACTGACTACCTGTTCAAGATATAACACCTTCCTCTGAAAAACAGTTCGCTGACTGGAGCTAGGAATTCCAAGCACTTCAACTCTTTCACCTCTTCCAAGATCTTTGAAATAATTCTTATATCTTGCAATATCGGCAGTTGCAGACATCAAAACCACCCTGGATGATAATGAAAACGATCAGATCCTCAAAATAAATAACAAATAAACAACATTTCTTTCGGAATTCCAATAAAGGGTGAAGTTGGAGGGTTACAAGAATTAATTTAAACATGTAAACATAAGAACTCCATAACCCCCACAGTAGAAACTTAAATATATAATAATAAATTAAATATAATCAGCAAATGTAAGAAGGTAACCTCAGGTCATTGCTTTTCAGCAGAAACTGTTTTACACAGACAAGAACAAGATCGGATTCAACTGATCTTTCATGCACTTCATCAAGAACAATAACCTTATACTTTAGCGCATCCAATCCCTTTTCTCGCATTTCATCCAACAATACTCCAGCAGTTTTGAAAATAATTTTTGAACTGAGAAATATAAAATGAAATTAATACAAAGAGTGTTAGAAATTGTAAAGAAGGATATGATATCAGGAACAATAATAATAAAGGTAAATGTATCCACATAACTCTTCTTTTTAACCATGATGACAACGGTATCAGCAGTTGAGTAGAATAGGATAGATTGACAAACACCATTGTTAAGTGAAACAGTGGCAAGAAACCAGTTAGTGAAAGTGCACTGAACTTAATACAGAAACCTAACTAGTTTTCCATTCAAACTAAAGATTATATTATAATGTCCTGTAGACAATAATCATACATTATCACCGGGTAATATATTAGGAAAAACTACTTTAAGCAGGAGACCTGGACAACAGTTTTTATTGTTTTATTGATTTATTATTATTATTTGCCAAAAATCTAGTTTGCAGAAATAGTACTTTTTCCCAACAAAAAATGTAGATCAGTTTCTACTTTCTTCTTTGAAATTGCCTTTTAAGTGGAAGAGTAAGTGCACGCGCTTGTATCTTATTTTCTTTATATGTATGCTTTACTTGTAATTATAATGAAATAAAGCAATTATAACACCTCTACACACCAAGTGAAGGATGGCATAGATATAACACCTCTATATATAGAGTAACAACCAAATAAAGCTTGAGAATTGAGATTTTAAAATAGAAACACAATAAATAAACAAGCATGAGAAGTACCTTGAGGACAGATGCTTGGAATGTCCTATGTGATATCCAACATCTCCTCCTAACTCACAGTTACGAGCTTTTGCAACCATTTTAGCAACAGCAACAACAGCAAATCTCCTGGGTTGTGTGCACAATATAGGCCCCATGTTTTCCTCAAGTAGAAACTGAGGAACTTGTGAGCTCTTCCCTTCAACGCCAAAAAGAAAAGGATAAGAAGAGGAAATTCGAATCAATCATGCACAACTTGAAATTTTTTATTCACATGGCATCCAAAATTCCAAATTCTAATACAAAACAATACATTTGGTTTTCCTCACACGAAAGAATTGTGACCTTCAGTAGATGAAGCTTCTTTATTGCATAGATCAAAATCTAAAGTCACTTGGCCACATACAGACAAAATACTTCCAATTAATGAAATGAAAAGTTAATAAGTGTTTGTTTGGCTGACCTGACTGTTTATTTACTTAACAAGTAGCCATCCATACCATAACATTCCAGTACCATAAGAAATTGGTAAATACAAGTATGAAATCAAACAACTAAAAAATGAGAAGGAAACAGATTCCAACCCCCATCGAATACATACTTTATTAGCAAAAAAAAAAAATAATAACTAATTTTCTTTCTGAAAATTTGATTTTCTTAGCAACTAAAGACCAACAAAATAATGTGGATAAATAACATCTTATATGAAAATGTTTTCTTGGTTATAAGTTTTCAATTGTGATATAAACTCGTCTACAGCCTTCATTTGCATTTTTTCTTTTTAAAAAACATAGATTAAACCTTCTATTTTTGTACTTTTTACAGCAACTAACATTTAACAACATAAAACTGCCAATTTAAAAAACAAATGACATAAGTAAGGACTAATATGCAATAGTATATTTAGAAAAGAAAAAAAAATTATACAAAGCCAGCCATCACTTTCCTAGCTAAATGATATGAATACTCAAATAGATCAATTTACAATCATGATGAAACTCCTACAGTAACTCAAAGTTTCCTGATAACCAAATAGACTCTGTGCAAACAAAGCAGCAATCAGCCACAATGATACACAAACATGAAAATGTTAAAACAAAATTAACCCTCACTAGTCACTTGCCTAATTAAATGATAGTTTATATCAGTAGAAGGAAATTCAGACATCACTTACACATATATATCAATTTACAGTCTAAACAACTTCTAAATGAGCTCAAAAAGTTTATCGGGAACCAAACATACACTCTAAATGCAGAACGGTCAAAACAGAACACATTCAGACACCAAAATACACTGACACGGAAATATAAACTTACAGCCACTAAGCAACTCAGCACATCGTTTACATAAATAAATCAACATATAGTCACTAAGCAACTCATACATTAACTCCAAAAGTTTCTCGAGAACCAAACATAGACTCTCTATGCAAAAATATAAGCACAAAAGCCAACACAACAATCGGACACCAAAAATGTTAAACTAAATTAACTCTCACTTGCCAAATTAGATGATTATGTATATATAATAATAATAATAATAATAGAAAAAAACAGCAGAAGTAAGGATGCAGGATCGCTTTCACTAACAAATCAGTTCACAATCACTAAACAACTCCTAAATGAGCCCAAAAAAGTTTTTCGGGAACCAAACATGGCCTCTATATGCAAAAAGGTTAGAACACATCGCGACACAGCAATCAGCCACCAAAATACACTACAGAAATATTTTTACAACATTGCTAACTCCATTAAATCAATTGTCAGTCACTAAAAACTCCTAAATGAGCTCGAAAAGTTTCTCATGAACCAAACGAAGACTCGATACGCAAAAAAGTAGAGAGAATAACAAAGCACAGCAGTAGCAAATTCCACAAACACGAAGATAAGCGATAACGATCAACAACAAGCTGTAACATAGACAAATACAGTGAAACTACCGCATCCAGTCTCGCCGACGATGAGCGTGACGCGATTTTCCTGGATTTTCTCGACGATTTTCTCTCTGAGAGCCATCACAGGAAGAGACGAAAAACTCCCCGCCGAAATCGAAGCCGAGCTGCACGACGACGGCGTAGACGACGCCATTTTAGACTCTCTGTCTCTCTGTGAGCTGTGAATCACTGACTGAGACGACGACGGAAAAATAGGAATGTCCTCTCTTCTTTCTCGCTCCCGCCTCTGTTCTTATTGGTCTCTTTTCGTGAGCTGGCGATGATCCAGTGCGGTCGAGCTGATGTGAGCTTGGGAAATCAGTGGGTCCGTATCGTTTACTTTTAGTCAAATCGTTTTCGTGAAGATTTGACTCGTGTTTTGAGGATGTAATCAGCAGGTGATTTCTTTCCTTTTCTAACACGTCAGCAGCGAGTTGGGTACGTGTACGGTCACGATTGCCAGCGAATCTCTGTCGTGGATTAGAGGAACAGTAGTGGTGGTGAATCTTGGCCGTTGGATTGTTGATGACTGTAATTGGAGGAGCGATTTGCTAGTAGCCTGTGGGGCCGTGTAGCTTGTCTCATAGTACGGTACCGTTTTGGTGATCTAAAATTTGAATGTATTGTTTGTGTAGACTAAAGTTCCGTTGAGAGGAGACTTCTTTTATGTGTTTGAGAGATCGATTCATACACGATAGATGATATTTGAACGAATGTGAAGTACACGCAAAACTCTACACATGATATTTTTATTACAAAGATATGTAAAAATAAGGGTGAACCTGAAGAGCTCTCCCGTATTTTCATCAATATGAGTATTTTCTAATAAATGATTTTATTAAGTTATAGACAATGATCTTCATTTACTCCTTAAGAAATGATAAATTAAAAAATGGTCATTGAAAAAGCGTTTGCCACCATGAGAAATGTCTCATTGCTCTCGGTGTGCTCTATAAGTGTGACAATGTTAGGTGTTCGAGTTATTTGTACTAGTTATGTGGATAGTTATATATATCGAACTTATGCAAAAATACTTTCGAGAGTCGTGATGCAAGTATATTATCGAGTATATCCAAAAGTTTATTCATAGCGCGCATGTAAAATGTATTGGTTATTAGGAGACTTTCCTAAAATGCACATGAGCTCGCCGAAAGAACCTCGTAGATGAGGCACTACGTGGAAGTTATGGGAGATCGTTGAACGAGGGTTCACTAGAAAATTTTGGCACATAGATGTATAATTAGCAAAAAGTAACAAGATCTACAGTTAAAGTTACTCTAGGTTTGTTTTCACTAAAAAAATATTTCATAATGTAGCGATAATTTTGAATTGATCAATGAATTAGTATACCTATTTTAATTTTTGTAATACAAATATAATATTAGTACAATAATTAAAACAATGGACCATCTGTCAATACAGGATGATCCAATCGGTTTAAATGTTTCAAATTTTATTTGAGGCATCGGATTCGAGTGTTAGTTGGGTGTAAAAGGGAGAGCATATGTAAAATATAAAAAAAAATATATACTATAAAAAAGGCCATTAAGCAACAACTAAACGACTTGTCACTTTTTCTAAAAAACGACTTGTCACTTTAGAGATTATTAGATGGAATGACTAGACTACCCTCCGATTGGTGGTCATTTTACCGGTTCAACCACCATCTCAAAGATAGACTGTAAAAAGATCGGAGCTCGCATCCATAACCTACACACCATCGAGCGAGCGAGAGAAGACGAAGAAGAAGAAGATCAGAGATGGCGTCAGGATGGGGAATCAATGGCAACAAGGGAAGATGCTACGATTTCTGGAACGACTTCAGCGAGTGTATGTATCGTTGCCGAGAGCCCAAGGACTGTGCTCTCTTCCGCGAAGACTATCTCGAGTGCCTCCACCACGCCAAAGAGGTTTGTTTCTTTGCTTCTCTCTTCCTAACGATCACCATTATCAAATTGGATTCGTAATTGTGGTCTTAGTCACGTCAATTTCGAGATTGGGGAACATTTTGGACTGATTTGATTTCACAAACCCTATTTTTTGTGTGTTTTGCTGTGTTGAAATTGTGACGACGGTTTCTCCAGATTAAGCGTGGTAGCGTTTTTTGATTGTCTTGAGTCGGATGATACGATTAGTGTTGCTTGTATAAAAAAACTAGTAGATTTTGGATTTCTGTGCTGTTGATGAGTTATTAAAAGTCCATTAATTATGTGTGCAATCTCAACATTTAGTGTATTTCTGCTAGCATTGGTACCTGATTGTTGTTTGCTGCCGTTGAGTTACCATGTAATGTTTCTGGTTAATGTTTTAGATTCATTTTTAAGTTTCCATTACTCAATTGGATACTATGATTTGGGTTGTTTCCATTACTCATTTTTAAGTTTCCATTACTCATTGCTATTACTTTTTATATATTTAGCTAATCGAGGGCGAGCCTTGGCACAACGGTAAGATTGTTGCATTTTTACCTTAAACCTTGAGGTAACAGGTTAGAGCAAGGGAAAGGGTCTTCATTAAAGTATGGTTAAGCATATGCACACAAATGACTCTAAGTAGACCACACAATGGCGGGGTCTTGAGCACTAGGCATTTATATTATTAGCTAATCTGGTAGGAGCTATGTTCTCATGGATAAATGACATGTAGTGCTCATATTAGCACCCTTATCTCCTGCATATAGACGGCTATTTGAGAAATCTTTCACTAGTATCATTTGTTTAATTTTATTTGGGGTTTGGACCTGTCTGTTTGTCCTGTAATTTTTTTTAGGCATAATTGAAGAACACTACCGTGCAGATTCTATTTTTAATTTTCACCTTGCCATGACTGTATGAGGATATATAGTTACCTATTGACTATCACTGTGAGGTAGTCTTAATTAACCAACCAAGGAACTCTAGCCTGTACTTACACTTTCCCCCCAACTTTTAGTGAGAGTGTAGTAGTTTGCGAAAAAGTAAATGACATTTCCTTTTTTATTTGCCTTGCTAGATTCCTTTCTCTCGTCAGCCAATGTAACCACTTTCTTTGCTATGTTGAAACATGAAATATTACCTTGAATTCTCATGGGCAGTGTTGAATCTTTGTTATTATTATCATTATACTTAGCCTTGAATGATTTGTGTTAGGTCAAAGTAGTGAAGGTTCATCAGTTTAAGGCTTTGTCGTGGTTGTTAGGAAATATTACTTCCGTACATTTGGTTCTCCACCTGCAGCCTGTTCAAGTACTATTCATGTTAAATGTTTTTGCTTCTACATAGAAACCATCTCCGCCTAAGTCAGAGAAACCAATAGTTTAGTATCAGAAGCAGGTGCCACACATCCCATGGATGCTGTAGTTGATATCCTAAGTTGCAAAATAATAATAAGATAGTTCACTAGAAAGTTTTTTAGGTTTAGTCCATTGCCAATAAAGTGTGCTTGAGCCTCTGCTGGTTATAATTTTCTATGAGCATAGATGAGTTAGGCTGCTACATACCCGTATATGAGTAGAGTCGCAACCACATTATGCTAAGGTTTGTAGGTCATATAGTGTATCGATATTATTTTGTAAAGGAGGTTTAGCTCAGTTTGATCAAATTGTAGAGCATGATAACAGATTATCTTTGTTTAGTTTCTCTGAAAGTTATACTTTTCCGCGCATTTTCACCCTTATTTTAGTTCTGTATCAGATAGTTGTATAGAACTCAAATTAAAATATTAATATAGGAACAGCACAATTTTGAATTGAAGTGGTAATCTCCACAGAGAACTTCAAAGCTCGGATTATAACGCAATGCTGTGAAAGCCTACAGCAATGACGGTGTAATATGTCACATCTTTAGTGTTAAAATAAACTGTCAATTAGTTCTGAGAAGCTGTGGAAGTAAAGGAATTGAATCTGTACTCAATGGTATTTTCAGGTTATCAATGAAATTTGTATAATAATTCATTATAGTGTTATGTGTTACAACACACAAACAAGCAACTCGTATACTCCTCGGTGTTATATATCGAGAGAATTGCTATAATGCTTGAAGTTCACAAAAAATTAAAGGAATATACGATGCGTGGCTATTTAAGGCCGTTTATTTTATACAGATTTGAGATAATGAAGTTTCTAGAACAGGGTGAATAGAGGTGTAACCGTGTAAGTAGCCACTTTGGTTTAGCTTTATATTTTCCTTTACATTATGATCCATTACAAGTAAGTCCGATAATGTTCCCTTTCTAACATATCTTTATGATCATATTTCTGTATATGCGACCAATAGATTCCTTATTAAAAGTTATGTGTCTTTCAATTGTAGTTTAAGCGAAGAAACCGGATTTACAAAGAAGAGCAACGTCAAATACGTGCAGCTGCTCAAAATAACAAGGAAGGTGGAGATGGTGTTCAAGCAGCTCATTGACGAAAACATTGAAAAGCAACATTCGATCGGCTGTTTCCAAATTTCGAGAATAAAGAATGAGTCAATCAGTTGTAATTTGATTTCGACTTCTGTGTTCTGATATACTTGTCCCGGTGAACGCTTTTTCGCGGGCTATTCAATGAGCTGAGAATTGAGATTGAGATCAGTTTATATATTTTTTGCTGCTCATCAATGCTATGGCAATTGGGTGTATGTGTCAAAACAGTGGGTGGTTTGGGAACCATTGTTTGTTTTACTATAAAATAGTACATGAAAATAAGGTTCCAGGCTAGTGTTTTTCGGGCGAGTTTTGAAATCGCATCTAGTCTGTGTCCCAAAATGATTGTTTTTTGTTTGTATCCTGAGAAAATATAAGTAGTGGTGGTTAGTTAGTGTAACATATTTATTGCTTACAATTTATGCATATCGAGTCTATTGAATAAACTCACATTTTACCCATAAAATTCAAAGTCGATTTGAAATGAAACTTGCGAGTTGTACTCATTCCAAGTCGGATCTATGTTATTCATTTCCATCTCATTCGGTACTCAAATTGCCAGGTACTCAAATTGCCAACTCTACATTCGAGACTTTGTCACTTCTATCGCCGCGCGCATGCTTGGCGATAAAATCCACTCGCGCTTTGATTGAGACGCTTTTTATCAACTCTAACTTGTTCTACCACTTAACGGCGAAACTAGGTATCACAAAACCGCCCACGAGAGGTTTTATGCCAGATGTCAGCATATGGAAGTAGCGTGCACCATGTTACGATGGATTTTTCTAACATGTGCAACCATTGCACATGTTAAGCAACTAATTTTATGTCATTATTAAGTAATTATAACACAATGATTGTACTTTTTTGGTAACCCACATTTTTTATTACCAATTTTACTCTTATTCTTATTTTATTCTCTACTAAAATTTTCTCATGTATTATCATCATTACTATTCTAAATTGGAATAAGGTTCAAAATAGTCTCTGTACTATCCAAATCGTTTCAGTTAAGTTCTTGAACTTTAAAATGTTTCAATTTAGTCCAAAGTACAAACAAATCGTTAAAATTAATCCAAAGTATGTCGAAAGCGTTCCAAATTAGTCAATTCTGTCAAATGTATGGACGGAAACCGTTAAGTCCGCTGATGTGGATTTATTTATTTAATTTTTAAATATTTTTTTCTTACGTCACTACAAAAAGCACCAACTTATGGCAACACCTGAATAGCAACGGCTAAATCACGATGTTGCCACAAGTACAATATGGCAACACACATTTTTTAACCGTTGCTAGTACTTCTTCAAAAGCAACATATATTTCAATTGTTGCCATATAGATAATTTATGGCAACGGTTGAAAGTCATCGTTGCCATAAAGACATGTTATGGTAACGGTTGAAAGTGTTTGTTGCCATAAAGACATGTTATGGCAACGGGTGAAAGTGCATGTTGCCATAGAGATAAACTTTGATAATAAATATTTTCCAAATGTTCTTAATTTAGGTCAATCAAGATCAATTTACGTCTAACTAAGTAAAATCAATTTCATTCTGACTCAATTGATTGTCCGGCCTAACTAAGTAAAATCAATTTCATTCCGACTCAATTGATTGTCTGAATGTTGGTTGGTTGGTTGTATATCTGGTCCAATTACTTAAAAATTGGCGAAAAAACCCCAAAACCGACCAATTTTGACCCAATTAATTAATTATTAAAATAATTAAACATGATTTAAGTAAACCTAAAACTGAAATTTCCTCATTATCTATCACAACTCATTCACGCCTCAATCCTCACTCCTCACTACCACAAACACACACAAAGCCCTCACTAACACCATAACCTTCTGAAGAAGATCTCATGCATATGTTAGAATAAGGGTACAATTGATACTAAAAAATGTGGCTAACCAAAATATAATAATGTATAATAATTGTGATATAATTACTTTATAAAAAATAGTTCTTTAATTGCACGTGTTAGAAAAATCCTATTACAGTACACCACACGCACACCATATCTTTCCCTCTACTGACTCACAATACCAAAACCCGAGTCATCTTCCTCAGCTCTCTCTCGTTCTCTGCTTCTGGCGATCCACAATTCTTCGAAGGTAAGCTCAAAATTTTCTATCTCAAACCCTAGAAACCTCGAAAATTCCATCTTCTCTGTGCGTTAAGCTATATGTGTCAAGAACTGGAGATGCGCTGTTTTTTATCGAGATTTTGATGGTTTTGTTTCGTCTGAGCAGAAATGAGTAGCCGGAACTCTGTAGGTCGGGAATCTAGCATTGATATTTGCGAGATATAAGTCGAAGATTTTATCTACGAGGTTTTTTTTTTTTTTTTTCTTCTGTGATTTTTGTTTGATTTTTGAACTGTAGTGTTTCTGGTCTTATTCGTGATTTGAAGACATCAGACATGTAATTGTATTTATTGTGTTTGTCAATTGAGAGTTTTGATAGGAATGGATTTTGGAAGTGGTAGTTTGTATGAATTTATGTTCATAAATCTGAATTGAGTCTAGTAGTGACAATGGCTGGTTTACTTAATTGAGCCAATTAGCAATCAAAATATTACCAGGTTGTTCTTATGATGGACTAATTGCAGGTGGTTCAGGTTTCTTGGATCTGCATGAAACTAAAAAATTCCTTGCCATTCATTTCTGTAAAAAGACCAACCACTACTAGGCCTCAGTTTTAGACTCTTAGCTTCAAGCTTTTAGTACCAGAGAGAGAGAGAGAGAGAGAGAGAGACCTATCATGAGCAGTGCAGGCTGCAAACTCAATTCTTCAAGCTCTGAATTGGATTTGGATCGACCCAACATTGAAGACTACCTTCCTTCCGGAGCCTCTATCCAAGAGCCCCATGGAAAGCTTCGTCTGTAAGTACCCACCTCTCTCTTTGTGTCTCATTTGCATGTTCTGTTGGTTAGTGTTTGATCTAAGATTCCAAGTTTCTTGCTTTATTATGTTTTTGCGTGAATTCTTGAATTGATTAAGATTTTCCTGGTAATGAGTTTGTTTCAGGCGTGATTTGCTTGACATTTCTCCAACCTTAACTGAAGCTGCTGGTGCCATTGTTGATGTAAGGTTTTTTTGTTGTTGTTGACTTGTTGTTGTAAGTATATGGTAATGAATCTCCGGGCAAGCTTGTGAACACCTCGAGACTATAGCCAATATATAGGAAATTCAATTTTTAAACATTTAGGTAGTGTTTGGATAAGAATTACAGTTCAAGAATGACATCTAACAATGAGATTCTCAGTTTTTGTGATTGGATTAATTTTTTGGTCATGTGAATGTCTTTTCCGTTCCTTTTTTTTTTTGAATCCGAATGCTACCTCATTGGTATGCATAACCTTAAAGAAATTTTCTATAGTAAGTAGTGTTTCGATGAAAACATAGAAGGATACAGAATTTGCCAGTAATCATTTTTCTATAACTTTATTGAACTTATGCATATATTTTTAATTTTTGTTAAGCTGAACAGTTATTGGATCGAGTTAACCAATTAATTTTGTTATGAATGTGCAGGATTCATTCACACGATGTTTCAAGTCGAATCCTCCTGAACCCTGGAACTGGAATATTTACTTGTTTCCACTCTGGTGTCTTGGAGTTGTGGTGCGTTATGGGATTCTCTTTCCAGTGAGGTAATACTCATCATCTAAGAATGCTATTGTTTCTATGGGTATATGTGATAGTTCTGCCCTGTTCAAGTCAAGTTTGCTAAGTTGTTTCAAGTCAAGTTTGCTTAAGTGATGGAACATTTAGAAATTGTTACAAGTAAAAGTTATATGATTTTCTTCCTATTATTTGCAAAGATTGGAAGGTTTTGGTAAAGTTCATATTCGTAGTTCACTAATTTTAAACTTTAATAAGTTTTCCCATTAAAAAAAAACCTAATGAGTTTGTATAAGACGCCTTCTGTTTAGTGACTTCCGATCATTTTTGCAGAGTTATTGTATTGACGGTGGGATGGATTATTTTCCTTTCATCCTTCATTCCAGTGCACTTTCTATTGAAAGGCCATGATAAGTTGAGGAAAAAGTTAGAGGTACTTATATCTCCTGCCTACAATTTTCTTGAAGAATTGTCATATTATAGATACTGTTTAATTATAATCTTCGAAGGACTTATTTTTAGATTTTCTTTACCAAGTTTATCAACAACATCCATTCTAAGTTGAAAAAATCTATATCATTTTAGTATTTAGATTAAGCCTTTTGGTTAATACATACTTCGGTCATTAGTTGATCTATTATGCAATGAAACTTTTTCTACGGTGTGTTCTTACATTCGTTTAGGGAATAAATGGCTGAGGGCTTAAGGAATTACTCAAGTGACCTTATATGGCACGTATGGTTTTGAGCATAGGAAGTGACTTAGTAGTATCTGATCTATTGAGTGCAATGATTTATGTAGCGCAGCACATGATCTAATATTGATCTGGACATTTGTTTGCTAGTGTTCTTTGCCTTTTGTTTTGTATAATGGTTTTGATATTACTTCATACCCTTGATGCAATTCTAATGGCGATGTTTCTCATTATTTTCTCTTCAGAGGTGTTTGGTGGAGTTAATTTGCAGCTTCTTTGTTGCATCATGGACTGGTGTAGTCAAGTACCATGGCCCTCGTCCTAGCATGCGGCCCAAGCAGGTATATTTATTTATTCTTTTGTACACCAACTTGGGCTTATATTTCTGTGAATATGAGTAGCTTTATGGTACTGAAACGTGTACTTAACCCAATTTATTGCGTCTATGGAAAGGTTTTTGTGGCCAACCATACTTCGATGATTGATTTCATCATCTTAGAACAAATGACTGCATTTGCTGTCATTA
>JAYMTA010000563.1:0-26856 GCA_036897625.1 Pelargonium cotyledonis
GATGAAGCCACTGCTTCAATAGACTCGGCGACTGATGCCATTTTGCAGAGAATTATCAGACAGGAGTTTTCAGAATGCACTGTGTTGACTGTAGCTCACAGGGTTCCAACTGTTATAGACAGTGACATGGTCATGGTCCTCTCTTATGGTAAGCTTCCATGTTTTTCTACATCTTGCAATGGCAAGTATTGAACTCAGGAAATGATCTCATTTTGTTTATGGATTTTCTCTGAATATTTCAGGGAAGCTTCTGGAGTATGATGAGCCTTCAAAGCTAATGGACAGCAACTCCTCATTTTCTAATCTTGTAGCTGAATACTGGTCCGGTTGCACCAGAAACTCATGCCAAAATCCTAACAATTAGTCGATAGTCACTTCCTTTTTTTATGGTTTATGACAGATAGGTTTGTGATTCAGATTAGAGATGTGTCAATTGTATAATGGAATGTTACGAGTTTCATAGTTTTAGTGATTGAAACTATCAAATAAAGATGTCAAACTAGAAGTTCATCCCACGATTTTATATTTTTTAATTTGCCTTTAAATTAAAAGGTTAGTCAAATCAGTGAGCAGATGTCATCTCATGAGTTCTAGCACAAAACAAGGTGTTCTGTCATAAAAAATGAATTTCTCAACCGATGTATGTCAACTCACGTAACTCAACAAACTTAATGGTGTAACTATAAATAAATCATCATAACATGTCAAACGTGTTGGTCGTGGAGTGCAAAATGTGTTGGGTCGTCTAGCACCAAATTCAACTCCATAAACGCACCTAGAGCTGGCAAAAGGATACCCGGCCCGTCGGGTACCCGAAACCCAACTCATTTCGGGTTGGGTACGTTAAAAAAATTCAGATCGAGTATGCCTAAAAAACAATGCATTTTATGCCTAAAACCTTATTAGGCATAGGATCGGGTTAGGGTTCTTCAACCAGAAACCGACTCGAATCGACCCTAACTTTTGCCAACTCTATCAAGGCCGGCTATTAGGGTCTGCAAACAATTTGTAGCTGCAGTTATTAACTGCGGTTAAAAACTGCAATTATGTATTGTTTTGGATTTTTAGCTGCAGCTATTATATGCGGTTATTAACTGCAATAAAAGACTGTTTTGGACTTTTAACTGCAGTTATGTTTTGCGATTATGAAATGCAATAATACATTGATTTGGACTTTTAGCTGCAGTTCCTAGCTTCGGTTTTAAACTGCAATATTATGCAGATAAATTTCAAGATACTAGGCTCTTAATGTTTTAATTCTAACATTTTTATATTATAAAATTTATTCAGCTCTCACTTTGAACAAGTCATTTTTTTAAAGCGCTCCATATTTCAATTTTGCATCTCTTCTTCTATACAACTAAGAGCATGAAACTCCACTAAGAGGAACAAGTCATTCTCTTCATCTAGAAATTATAGTTCAATTCACATATCTCTTATTGGGCTATGTGATTTTTTCTACATCGGGCTTATATATGTGAGTTTTTCTAGATCAGATTTAGATATGTAATTAATTTTAAAGTTAAATTTTTGTGGGCTTTAATTGGATTTCAAGAAATGTTAAAAATTGTTAATTTGTTTATATTTGGTCAATATATAAATAAAATCAAAATCGATTGATTTAGTGTGGTTTAATTCTAGTTTTTAGTCGATTGCGGTTCATAAAAATAAAAAACCGCATATGACGGTTCAGTTTTTAAACATGCATAATATATAAAAACAAAGTTTTTGCTATTTTTATTATTTCTTAGTGAATCAAATATTGTATTCATGTCAAAATTTTACTCTCTTTTTTTATTAACAAGCGTATGCATATTTTGATACGGCCCTGACTCTATATATATCCTCCCCAATAGATTTGTGGACGTGTAATATTCGTTGGTCTCTTGGAGGTAAATGTAGATTCTGATATGAAAAAGAATCAAATGTAGTGGTTTTGCTGCAGAGACAATAGTGGAAAAAGAAAAGAAAAAGGAATAGTGTATATGGGCGCGCACGCACACACACACATCCATCTTTTGAACTTTGCAGCTACTGATAAAAGGAGCCAAAGGAAGAAACAAAAGATTTAGAAAAAAGAAAAGAAATGGCAAAAAAGAGGAGGATGTGTCAGTTGGCTTGACTGTGGGGAATCTTTGGTTATTGATAATCAACTTGTTTTTTCACAAAATGAACTGCTTTCAAGGTCCTGCATATAGGCTGAGTATTGAACTGAGGAGCACGATCGAGTTCACTGTAAAATGTTGCTATATCGAAGAGATCGAAGTACCCGAAAAGACTTATAACCATGAAACTGAAGGGTGTGGCCTGAAGATACATCATAGTATCCAGTTCTTGCTTCTTCTTATTGTCTATAACCATTTTGTTTCATTTCACAAGCCTTTCTTTTCACACATCTTGCTTGATTCTCGATGTTTTGCAATGGAGGTTTTGATATGGGGTCTTACTGCATTCAGAGAGCAATAATAGATTTCATAAACCTGTTATTTCTATCTGTTTTCTGCCTATTTTTGCTATCAGGTTCGGTTACAAGACGTCGCTCAGGCGATGCTAGATTTTGCTGGGCCTCATTAGTTGTTTCAGTCTGCTGTGCTCTCACTAGCATCACATATTTTGGTGCTGGTTTGTGGGATCTTGTTGCTGCAAATGACAGGTTTGGTCATTTGAGCTGGCTGGTTTGCCTTGTGAGAGGGCTAGTTTGGATATCTTTTAGTGTTGCCTTGCTAGTCCAAGGATCCAAATGGGTCCGAGCTATGATCTTCGCTTGGTCTTTGTCGTTCCTTCTGTTAGTTTCGGCTTTAAATATCGAAATTTCACTAAGATCACATAGTGTTCAAGGTCCAGACTTAGTGGCATGGCCTCTTAACCTCTTACTACTCTTTTGCACTCTTAGAAACTTCACTTGTTCTGTTTCTGAACCTACCCAAAATGGTGGTCTATCTGAACCTCTACTAGGACTAAAAGCTGAAAATACTAAATCAGAACTAGGCCAGGCCGGTTTTCTTAGCAAACTGACCTTTTCTTGGGTCAATCCCTTGCTTCGCTCGGGTTACACAAAACCATTAACTCTCGGGGACATCCCCTCTCTAGTTTCTGAAGATGAAACCAATTCAGCATACCGAAAATTTGCTCGAGCCTGGGATTCCCTTAGAAGAGAGAAGAGCTCGAACTATACAGGAAATTTGGCTTTTCAGGCCATTGTGAGAGTTTACTTGAAAGAAAATGTATTCATAGGCATTTGTGCTTTGCTAAGGACAGTCTCGGTAGTGGTATCTCCTCTTTTGCTCTTTGCTTTCGTAGAATATGCGAACCGCGATGAGGAGAATCTGTATGATGGCCTGTCTATAGTGGTGTATCTGATATTAGCTAAGGTAGTTGGGTCTTTATCACAGAGGCATTGGTTTTTCAGTTCAAGGAGGTCTGGGATGAAAATGAGGTCTGCATTGATGGTAGCAGTTTATCGAAAGCAGCTCAAGCTTTCGAGCTTGGGAAAGAGATGTCACTCGCCCGGGGAGATTGTGAACTACATTGCAGTTGATGCCTACAGGATGGGAGAATGTGCTTGGTGGTTCCACTCGACATGGAATTTGGCAGTGCAGCTGCTCCTAGCCATTGCTGTCCTCTTATCGATTGTGGGTCGCGGTGCTCTTCCTGGTTTGCTTCCTCTTCTCATCTGTGGACTCCTTAACATCCCATTTGCAAAGATACTCAAAAACTGTCAGTCCCAATTCATGAAAGCCAAAGATGAAAGGCTCAGATTCACTTCAGAAATCCTCAACTGTATGAAGATCATCAAGTTGCAATCATGGGAGGAGAAATTCAAGAGCTTGATTGAATCCCGACGCGCCACTGAATTCAAATGGTTATCTGAAGCACAGATTAAGAAGAGTTATGGAACCATCATGTACTGGATGTCTCCAACTATTGTCTCTTCGGTTATCTTCTTGGGATGTTCGATCTTCGAGAGTGCCCCTCTAAACGCCGGCACCATCTTCACAGTTCTTGCAACATTGAGGAGCATGGGAGAGCCAGTGAGGATGATACCTGAGGCTCTTTCTAATATGATTCAAGTCAAGGTGTCTTTCGATCGAATAAACGCCTTTTTGCTTGCTGATGAGCTCCATACTGATGAAATGAGGGAAATTCCACTGCACAACTCAGATACACTTGTTAAGATACAATCAGGAAATTTCAGTTGGGCTCCAGAAACAAAGATTTCAACATTGATTGATGTAAACTTGGACATGAAACCGGGGCAGAAAGTAGCAGTTTGTGGACCGGTTGGAGCTGGAAAGTCATCATTGTTATGTTCTATTCTTGGAGAGATACCAAAAATTGCAGGAACTGTAAGTTCTTTATCAGTACTTATGCCATCAACATGTGCTAATTTTATTTTACTGATGTTCATTTTTAAACTCTTATAGGTAAAAGTATTTGGAAGCATTGCCTATGTTTCTCAAACTTCGTGGATTCAGAGCGGGACAGTTCGTGATAACATACTCTTTGGAAAGCCAATGGACAAGGCCAGATATGATAAAGCCGTAAAAGCATGTGCCTTGGATAAGGATATTCATAGCTTTGATCACGGCGATCTAACTGAAATCGGTCAGAGAGGACTTAACATGAGTGGAGGACAGAAGCAAAGGATTCAACTTGCTCGAGCTGTTTACTATGATGCTGATATCTATCTTCTTGATGACCCGTTTAGTGCAGTAGACGCGCACACAGCTGCGATTCTATTCAATGTAAGTAAAGCATATATATGCTAGTTACTCTAAAAAAAATTCTGTCAAATGTTAGCTTACTTGAATTGATCATTCAATTTGTAGGAATGTATCATGGATGCTCTTGGAAAGAAAACTGTCATTCTAGTGACTCATCAAGTGGAGTTTCTGTCAGATGTGGACAACATTTTGGTAAAGAAGCTATCTAGTTATTTAGTTAATGTTACTCGCATATCGACATGTTAACTAAGAATGTTCTGGTTTGGTGCTCTCAAGGTTATGGATGGTGGGAAAATTACTCAATCAGGAAGCTATGAGGAGCTCTTGACGGCTGGGACAGCGTTTGAACAACTTGTCAATGCTCACAAGGATGCAATAACAGGACTGGTTCCTACAAACAATGAGGGACCTCGGGGGTTTAATGATGTCAAGCAAAGCAGTGCGAGAGAGATTTCAACTAAGAAACAACCAGGAGTACAATTAACAAAAGAGGAAGAAATGGGAATTGGTGATATCGGATGGAGGCCATTTCTGGATTATATTCTTATCTCGAAAGGATCACTTCTCCTATGTTTAGGCCTACTAAGTTATGCTGCATTTATCGCTCTTCAGGCTGCTGCGAGTTTTTGGCTAGCCCTCGCCATTCAAACTCCTAAAATTTCAAGTGGCTTTTTGATTGGAATCTATGCTGGAATTTCAATGCTTAGCGCTGTTTTCGCCTACTCGAGGTCTTTCTTTGCAGCTCATCTAGGACTGAAAGCTTCTAAAGCTTTTTTTGATGGTTTCACCAACTCAATATTCCAAGCTCCCATGCTCTTCTTCGACTCTACTCCCATTGGACGCATCTTGACACGAGTAAGTTCATCTTCATTGTGGCTAATACTTAGCTGTAATTTATGTTCTCCTGTCACTGATTTTGACTCCATATTTCATGCAGGCCTCATCAGATTTGAGCATTTTGGATTACGATATCCCTTTCGCTGTCATCTATGTAGCATGTTCGTCTATGGAAGTTGTGACAACTATTGTAATTATGGCCTCAGTCACTTGGCAAGTTCTCATAGTAGGCATTTTGGCTATGGTTGCTTCAAAATATGTTCAGGTGAATCCAAGTCTTGTGATTTACTTGAACCCGATCTTCTTCTCTACTCGTGCAAAGATAATCTCATTTCTTCGTTTGTTCATGTTTTTTGTTGTACTAAAAGGGGTACTATCAAGCTTCTGCCACTGAACTGATACGAATCAATGGAACAACGAAAGCTCCTGTCGTGAACTATGCGTCCGAGACATCACAAGGAGTAATGACAGTAAGAGCTTTCAACATGACAGACAGTTTCTTCCGGAACTATCTAAAGCTTGTTGACACAGATGCTAGCCTTTCCTTCCAATCCAATTCATCCACAGAGTGGTTACTTATGAGAATAGAAGCACTCCAGAACCTGACTCTTTTCACTGCTGCTCTTCTGCTTGTTTTGCTCCCCAAGGGCTATGTAGCTCCAGGTATCAATAGCTATTTCTATCTGTGTTTATTATTCACGAAACTTCACCGACACATGTTGGGCCAAGTGGTTAAAACACTTTGGAGACGGTATGGGGTGAGGTTTAGGGTGACTCTCACTTTGGAGAGTGAGAAACATTGTTACTTCGAGTATTATATCCCGTTACTGATTTTATTTGTTTGGATTTTCTCTTCTTCAGGGCTTGTGGGGCTTTCTCTGTCTTATGCTCTGGCACTAACAAATACCCAAATTTTCGTGACTCGAATGTACTGTAACTTATCAAACTATATCATATCCGTCGAACGAATCAAACAGTTCATGCACATACCATCTGAGCCTCCAGCCATTGTGGAAGGCATGAGGCCAGCATCTACATGGCCCTCCAAAGGCAGGATAGAGTTGCAAGCTCTAAAGGTAAAGAGGCTATAACTCAAGTCTTTCACTAACTTGTTTGCTAAAATCGCCACTTTCGCGCTCGAGTGAATGATACTTTCATTTCAGATCAAATACCGTCCGAATGCTCCTCTTGTACTAAAGGGGATCACTTGCACATTCAGAGAAGGGTCCAGAGTAGGAGTCGTTGGCAGGACCGGAAGTGGCAAAACTACACTGATAAGTGCCTTGTTTCGTTTAGTAGAGCCCGAAAGTGGAAGAATTCTGATAGATGGTCTTGACATATTCTCAATAGGCCTTAAAGACTTGAGGATGAAGCTCAGCATCATTCCTCAGGAACCAACTCTTTTCAAGGGTAGCATCCGAATGAACTTGGACCCTCTTGGCCTCTACTCTGATAACCAAATATGGGAGGTGAGTGAACCATCTGTTTTCATGTCCGCGACTGCGAGTTTTGATAATCATGTTAACTCCTCATTTTGTAGGCTTTAGAGAAGTGTCAGCTTAAGACAACAATCAGCAACCTACCCAATCTGCTAGACTCATCCGGTGAGTCCAAAATTCGAACTTATGTTTTGCCATTTCCATTGAGATTTGAGAGCTAGCATCTGACTATTTGGTGATTCAATGATTAGTGAGTGATGAAGGCGAGAACTGGAGCACGGGGCAGCGCCAACTCTTCTGTCTAGGAAGAGTCCTATTGAAGAGGAACAGAATTCTAGTTCTTGATGAAGCCACTGCATCAATTGACTCGGCGACTGATGCCATTTTGCAGAGAATTATCAGGCAAGAGTTCAAAGAGTGCACAGTGGTGACTGTGGCTCACAGGGTCCCAACAGTTATAGACAGTGACATGGTCATGGTCCTCTCCTATGGTAAGCTTCATTTTTTGATGAAACCAGGTTGCTGTCTCTTTGCTTGAGATCATAAGTATTGAAATCAGTAACAATGTGGACTCATATTTCAGGGAATCTTGTGGAGTACGATGAGCCTTCAAAGCTAATGGATACAGAATCCTCATTTTCTAAGCTGGTTGCAGAATACTGGTCCAGTTGCAGCAGGAGCTCCTACCAAAATTTCAACATTTAGAGGTTTGTGATTTTAAGCACAACATGATTGTTGATTGGTACTATGAAACTGAAAACTCAAGTTTCATACTTGTACTTTGTCTTTGTAGCTTGAGAGCTTGAGGAATGGCTTCGTGGTACACTACGTGCAACTTACAATCAGCTGATTACCTGACAATGCGCGTTACGGGCCTATCCAAAAAACTCGTGCATTCTTATTTAACTTCATTTTATCGGTCTTAGTTTATTTTACTAAGTAACACAAGCAAGACACGTTAAGAGACTAGCAAAAAGCAAACTAATGAGGTTATAGGTGTTTTTGGATGTATCAAGTTGATAAGTACGAGCGTTTATGAAGTGGAACTTAGCGCTACACGACCCAACATATTTTGCACTCTACGACCCAACACATTTAACATTTTATGAGGGTTGATTACAATTATACTTTTAAGTGTGTCATGGGCGTATGCGTGTTAAGTAATGAAGTGACATCAAATTATGATTTATTAGTTGAGAGTATCCGTCAATAAATCATGACTATATTTTTTTATCTTTATAAAAATATAATATTATTATTATCCAAGTATCATAAACACTATTTTAGTTTTTATTTTAAAAAAATAAATTAAAAAAGACATAAGTTCCAATTTTGATATAAACGGTATTGTGAAATTATATGACTCGAGACAATGTATTTAGTAGTACACATTTAGGACGGAACATGACATTAAACCTAAGTTACTATGTAGAGTGCATTTATGTGATAGATTGTAATTTAATTTTAAACCCTATCATCAATTATTGAACATTTAGCACAATTTGCTTCCTCAATTAATGCCAATAGTACCACATTTTATTTAAATATCCTACATTACAAAAAAAATGTTGGACCTACTTGCTTAGCTGTAGGTGTTGCTTAGGAGACAAGAAAGGTCCAGAAGCATTCAATGCAAAGGCACATCCAGGCCCAATATGGATTTGTTTCCATATTTTCATTTTCATTATTTTAATCTTCATAATAATATTTTTTGTAAAAAAAATACTAAATCAAATGATAAATGAGATCATTTGTATTGCAAATATGTTATTATATATGTATGGATATCGCCAAAATACTTAACCATGAAACCTATGTTTCTAGCCATTAGATCAATCTTACTTGATAAGATTGTATCATGGCCATCCATCCTTGCTTCATGGCAAAGGCAAACTTTGGCTATATATATATGTAACTCTATAGCTTATGAAGATTACACCGAAAATCTCTCTAGCATTAACATATAGTTGTGTTGTGTTTTGTGCTCCTATTATTGTTTTATCTCCAACAATTTGTATATTATTATTTGTTTTCAAACTATTTATATGTGCAAAATTTTATAATCGTATAAAAAACACATGGACGGTTTTTTTTTTTAGAAAATTTATTCTTCTACAAGTCGCAACCACAATTCACAATTAATCGTGTTATCATTTATTTTATATCATATTTAAGGTCGATACATAACATTATCGCCCCAGTAAATAACTAAATTTTCATTTTTATAAATTTATTAAATTGAGATTTATTTTATTTTAATAGCTTATGAAATTGAGGGTCTTTGTCCCTATATGTTTGTGTTTGTGTCGAATGAACCATGAGATAACAAAATAAGACCGTTTGGACGTGCATGGCTCATGAATTTATAATCCAATATATGAAGAAATAATTAATAATATGGCAATAATATTTAACTAAAATCGAGATAAAATATATAAAAATAAATAAAACTATTTAGAAATGTGTAAATAGTGTTGGTGATGTGCCCTTGTCATACGACCCACCGCACACCATTTATATCTAAACCTACCACCCACCTATACATAACCACTTATTTTTACATTTTCAAAATGATAAAATTCGAGTATATTAATATTATAAACCAATAAAATATATAAATATTTTGAGTTTACGGAAGCGTAAAATAAAAGTAAAATATATATGATCTTAAGCATTGCGAGAGACTTTAGCACAATTTTAGACATTTTACTCATTAAAATTTATATTTTGTTTGATGTGTAGATGTTTTGTATATGAAGCTATTACAATTTCATGGCAAACAAAACAAAATCTACATGATTAACAAGAAATTATCACCAGAGATGGATATCTTGTCAAATTTGTTGTAGCTAAATTTTGAGATGGACATTCATCACTAAGTAATTTTCATTTTTTTTTATATATGAAATAAAAGAATTAATCTTTGTATTGTATCGTTTCATATACTATTGAATCGAACAATAATTTATGGTGATTTTAAGATTTGCAAGTCAGTTCACTCTACTAGATTATATGTCAAGTCCATTTTTATTAATCCTTAATATACACTCTTTTTCATTTTTACACCCTTATAATACACTTGTAATTACTAATACAAACAATATTATCTTTAAAAATCGTTGAGAGACACAAGACAAAACCAAATAATTATTTTAATTAACACAACTAATTTAATTTAAATACAAATATTATATTAGACAATGAGGTTAATCAAAAGGAATATATTGACTAGCACAGTGAACATATCCTATTTTTCGATCCAACATAATCTTTTTTGTCTTATACGATAATTAACATTGTTTTCACGCAAAACAAAACCATTAGTTCCAGTAATCCCTATAAATTAGGGTATCGTTTCGTATCTTTATTCTACGTGGGAAAGTGACAAAATCAACTGTAAAGTGTATTTTACTGTGTTTGGATAAAATTTGTCAAAAGAGAAAGAATAGAAAATAAGGATTCCTGTAATCCAAAATTCTTCATATATATTGAAAAAAGAATACCAAATAATAAGTGGTATTTGTGATTCAGGCCAACTTTCCTTGACTACTAATTCCTGAATGTCATTTATATCCTAATTTAATTAAATTCTAATCTAATTCAACCTCATGAATTTTTCTAGATAATCGATTTGAAAATAGTTATTTAGTTTGAATAACTTTTTAATTCTTCATGTTTAAATTTTTCATAATTTATAAATTGAATATTTTGTTTGAAAATATGAGTTAGTATACAATTGTTTTCGGTAAATTACGTTCATGCCTATATGAAACTTTTTTCATAACAAAGGTGTACCAAACATGATATTTAGAAAGAATATAAATGACATTTCGTTATATTTTCATACATTTTCAACTTTCAGTCAATGAAATTCAAACATAAATTTTTATATTCATTTTCAGTATACAAACATGTTATTATTAACTTTCCAAGAATTTGTATTTTAGGAATCCAAATTCCTAAAATATATAGAATCCATGGTAATTTAGATTTTCCAATCCAAACGATACCTAAGTGTTAATTAATTTGTGTATAAAAACAAGAGCTTCACATGACCAAAACCAAATATAATCTTCTTCTTTTTTTGTCCGTTGCGATAATTAATTAACCATAGATTCCAATAATTACTACAAATATGTGTTAATTAATTAATAAAATAAAGAACAAATTGTCTTGACATGACATGACCAATTAATAATTGTTTAATTTGATTATGTATTGGGAAGCATAAACAAATAATTAGCAGGTTCGATACTTTCAGACACGATCCGCTAAAGTCGAGTTACGTCAGCCGCCGAAAACGTCACCGTTTAGTCGCTTTCTGTATTTTGATCCCTCATCTCATCACTCACCTACCCATCCACTCCACAGTTGCAGTTATTGATTTGCTATTTTTCTTTATTTAAATTGTTGATAAATAATATGGGTTTCAAATTTATATTATTTAAGTTGGATTTTTAATTGTTATGCTTAAAATGTGTGTATTTGTCTAATTCACATATGTCAATCCAAGTTTCGGTAGGATTTGAATCGATTTAGTGGAGAATTTTCAGCATTGTGCGATCAGTTTGAGTTTTACGTCCATAAAGTGCGAGTTCTTGTATTTCGATCCGCAAATGAGCATTGTTACGTGTTTGAGTTACCTCAAGATTACATCTTTTTGTTCGTTAGTATGTTCTCAAAATGAGTCATAGTTGACCATAAAAGTTAATGTTTTTTTATTAACCAAAAGATTGGCTAGTTCGGACTATTGTGTTTAATGTTTGACTTGTTGCATTTCATGACAAATTATATGTTTCTCTAACATTCTTTTGTTTCAAATAAATATTATTTTACTTTATAGCGAGTTAGTTTTGACCATTAAAGATAACTTAAAAAAAAACTGGTTTATTGACCCATAATGAGCTTTAGTTGAACATCGTTACAAGTATATGATTTGTTTTTTTCTTTTTTTGTTGAACAACTAAAAAGAAAGAAGAAACTAGCTACTAGCAATGATCCAGGGCAAAGCTACCCCACGAGCATCCTCTCTAACTAGGTCTGCAACTCTGTCCGGAATCTCCTTGTACCACACCCAATCTCGGGTCTTGTCCCATATTGGCTAGGCAATCAGCCACTCGATTCCCCTCACGGTAGGTATGCTGGATCACCACTCTTTAATCCCAACTGAGGAGATTCTTAACATCATCAACCAGCGGCTCTACCTCCCAAGCGACCTCATTATCATCCACGCACAGGCCCACTACCACTGCCGATTTAATAGACACATCCACTAGGCGCCATCATTCCTTCCACGCAATGACAAGCCCTTCCCGGAGCGCCATCAACTCAGCTGCAGTAATCGTTCCGTGATTGATGAATTTAGTTGACCATACAGTCCAACATCGTATTTATACTGTTAACCGATAGGTTGACACACTATATCTCGTGAGCCACTTGGTTCGCAAACTAATCCGAAAAAAAACATCAACAATAATTAAATTAAATGCATCGAAATCTTTCAAATCATTCTCAATAATCAAACCGTCAGGACGCAGTTAAATTCTCCTACAACTTAAAAAGTACGAACAACTGACAAATATTTTTACTTTCTAAACTCACGTACTTCATTAAATTTTATAATATGTTTGATATATAGTATTTTTGAAGCATACTGACATAAATGCAAAAATTGGAGCAATATTTGATACCACATGGCATGAGCCACTGTCGTACGACACTAACGTGAGCCGGTGGCAAGGAAACGGAAATACAGTAGTACAATTAGTTATTGGGAAATGGAACGTGAAAGCGACACCGTATTGGCTGCAGATTTTGCTCGACGGCGATTGGTAACGGCGGGTGGATCCACCACCGCGGTTCTTTTAACCCCTCCAGCTCGCATTTATTTCGGTTTATGTTTCGAATATTGTATCGGATTTGCCCCTCGTTTGTCACATTATTTACATTTTGCCCCTTGTTTGTTATTATTGCTACTAATGCATATAATATATTGGCTTTTATATCTCATGATCATTTAATAGTCTTGGTGACATAAATAATTGTAAATACAATTCAAGTTCAAATACTAGGTACTTTTTATTTTCTTTGCTGTTTACGTCATGAGATTTATGAGCAGGTCAGTAGACTCGTAGTTTACATCAGATTAATTATCATTCAAGATTTGTTTACAGTTAAATCCTTCACCTCTCTCCAGAAATGTGTTGTACGTGAATCAAACGTAAACGCTATTAACGCTCACGCAACCTGTATTGCCAACAACTTCAATATCTTTAGGTAAAAATGAGTAATTTTACCCTCCTTATTTAACATTCATTTATAGACTATTTCATTGTATGCTAACATTCAATTTGAACACTTGTATATTTTAATTCAAATCACACATGATTACATTAATATATTGACATGGATATGATGATAACTTATTTATAAAGACTCAAATAATTCATTTGAAAGAGAAAAATAATTCGTCCAATCATTTTTTAAATAAAAATAATTATTTATGCATGATTAATTTACGAGACACCAAAATATGTACTTAGATTTGGTCCCATGTAACCAAATTTTATAATTAAAATGCAATTAAATTATAGTATTATGTATGTACTATGAGTTGTATAAATTAAGGAAAGTTTGGTTCAAAAACTAAATTAACTATTTTTAGAGCAAAATTACTCAAATTTAATTTTGGTGGTTAGAATGGAATATAAATTAATTAAAAGAATGTTAGGGCAAAAAAATAAATAAATATTGCTTTAATTACTGTCTATTTATGAAAGTCAAATCTGTAAATAAATACACAACTAGGGGCATTATCGTTAAACTAAATCTCGACGGCATTGCCCGGTAAAAAACCTGTCTGCCCGTTCGTGTAATTCGAAAAAATAAAAATAAAAACAATATTTTCATTTTCATCGTTGAAGTAATAAAATTTTCTGTGACATTGTCACTGTATTTGGAAACAACCCAGAAAATCGATCAAATTTCTCGAATTATATATAAATATATATGTAGATCATTTTCACTATCATCATCTGAGAGCACTTCTTCTTCTTCTTTTCCTATATACGAAACAGCGTAAGTTTTGTACCAGAAATCGGGATTTTCGCTAACAAATCTGCGTTCTTCTCTCGCTTTCACTCTCTGTTTCTCTCTCCTTTGGCCAAAATATCCGTACCCATTTGGCGTGTTGGTGCTGGGTTGATGTGAAAGAACAGAGCCAGAACAAGGAGAAGAAGCTAAAAAGAGTCGCAATCATGATCACTTGTAAGCTGTTTCCATTGGTAGTAGCAGCTGCAAAAGTTTCTGGTCATTTTACTATTTCTTCTTCTTCTTCTTCTTCGATTTGGGGTTGGTTTTTATTTTTTGTTTTTGTTACTTTATGGTGTGTGGTTGCAGAGGAAGAAAATTTGTTGTTGAGTTCATCGCTTTCACGTGATTCGAGTTAAGCTCCGATTTGCATTTCAGCATTTTGTTGGGTTTTGGACTGAGAAAAATACCCATCTGGGGTTTGGTTTCGTCGTCGCCTCGGTCTCTCTCAGGAAGTTGGTTTTGGAGCTCTGTAGTGTTTGGTTTCCGGGAAAAAGTCAGGGAAAGCAAGGGAAGTTGAGGTTTGGATCTCGAGCCCTTGTGTTTTTTGTCTGTATTTTCAGAGATTTGATAGGAGTTGACTCAGAGTAGGTCTAGAGTATGTGTGAGGCTCTACTGGTGGAGTGAAATATGATTATGGCATTTTCCATTTTGGTTTCTTCTTCTGGGTCCCTAGTGGTGTTCAATAATTTTCTTGGCAACCAAATAGAGTGTTTACTGTTTTACTAACTGTTTGTTTTATGTTATGATCAGATTTTGAGTTGATTTTGAGCACTGTGGATATGGTCAAGTGTTGCAGATGCAGAGATGATGCGAAATGAAATGAGACATACCAATTACTCACATGTATGTGCTGAGAAAAAAAAAGCTATGAACCCTTTTGCTTCTTTTGTATTATAAGTGATTTGATGCTATTTGTTTGGGCATATCCGCATATACATGTTGTGGAATCTTTTGTCTACATTTTAGTTGGATCCAAATCACTTCTCTGTTCTAGACTAAACCATTTGAAGAGGGGGCTCAAAAGCAATGATAGCTTGTGAGTTTTGATATAGACATTGATTGTGGTTGTGTCTACTTTACTGGGTTTTTGTCCCTTTGCAAATTTGTATTACATGCCCAATTGTATTGAGATGCTTTTTTGTATAGGCACATCTAGAGGCTAATTTCGAAAGAAATGTGAAAAATGACTTAATTTCTTGCTTTTAGAGCCAATAGAGTGCATAGATCTTCAAATTTTTGTTACCGTTTTGGGAATATTCATGAATCAGTGAGAGGAACAAGGGAAGGAGAAGGGTAGGAAGAAGGTTTTTCAGGTTTTTTGAATGGTTTTGTAAATAAAGTGAAAAGGGTCTTGTCACAGAAGTTTCTGCAGCGCCATAGTATGTCGGGTGGGGGGCATGTTTTGTAGAATCTAATCAGCTGGGGCAGAGTAATAATTCAATTGTTATTGTTGTGTCTCTTCTTATAGGATTGTTTTTCATGCCTTCATAATGAGATGGGTATGATGGCATTAAAGTGAATCTGTTGAACAAGGAGAGATTTGGTCGTGTTTGTGATGATGATGAGTCTAGAAATGGCGGGAGGGAAGCAGGAGAAGGGCTTGGATGCAGCAGAGAAAGTGGTTGTTGCAATTAAGGCATCCAAGGAAGTTCCTAAGACGGCTCTTGTTTGGGCCTTGACTCATGTTGTTCAACCCGGTGACTGCATTACTCTTCTTGTGGTTGTTCCATCACAAAGCTCCGGTATGTTTTCCTTTCCTAGTGTAGACTCATTGATCTTTTGCTGTTTGACCTGTCAAATTTTGGATAGTTCTTGGTGCTCTGTGTGTTCCTTTATAAAAATTTATAACCTTGCTTTCTTCAGTTTCCTTTAATCCTTGTAAGTGTGAGGAATCTATCCCAGTCTTTGTTCCTTTGTGGTTTATGGGGTGAAAATGAGAAGAAAGGCTCAATCTTCGACGCTAAAAGCCAACATTGTTGAAGTTGTATCTTCTGTAAGCAGATTTTGTCATAATGTGTTGGGTTCTTAGCCAGCTCTTTCAGTGTACTGCAACCATTCTCTCACCATTATTTTAACAAAAAATGCCACATCATCTGCCACATGGTGCCATGTCAGATGCTGACTGACGAAAAAACAGCTACATTGAAGGATTTGTGTTGTGATTGATGTCTAGCATGTTTGGCTTGACAAGCTTGAAGATGGACGGATAGAGAGGCAGGGTGAAGGGATTGTTGCTATAATTTAAGTAGACAAAGAGAGATAGCGGATTTTCTTGGGCAGAGGGCTGGAAAGGTTGTAGTGAGAGCAGTCTCGCAATTGTGCTGAAACTGAAACAGAGCACCAAACTTAGTTTTGGAGGTTGAGCTTGGAGAAGTAGGGGATGACATATGTCATGGTAGGAAAACATAGGATCTTTGAGGTAAAGCAAAGAGATGACCTGAATAGGAAGAATTGAGGAAGAAAAAGATACAGAAACGGAGATTTTGAAGGATGGCAGCAAGGATACAAAACCCTTTTTTGAATTTCATGGATGTATAGTGGGTAGAGGCTGGTGAACACACTAGGATAAGGTGGCTGTTTCTTGAGTCAGCATTTCACATAGTGCGATGTGGATGATGATGTGGCACTTTTGCTTACGTACCGTGCATAGTATGTCACTGGGGTAACAAACAATCATGTCTAACATAGAGGTCTAGTCATCATTTAAAGAACATACTCAAGGGCTAACATGAAAAAATATGTAAGTTTAGAGGTTCCAAAACATTTAACCCAAATATATTCCATTCGAACTACATGCAACTCTCTTCATTTTTTCCAGATATTTTTGTTTCCTCAGCATATTCACCCTGAATCACTGTATTTTCAACTGTATTGCTCTTGGAGGATGTAATATTATCTGCATGTAAACCGTCTCTTTCTGTCAAATCTTTCTGTTTCGGAAAATTTATTTGTGTTCTTGAGTGTTCTCCAGCATTACATAATAATGAGGGTACCTAAATTGAATATAAGGTACAAGGCTCTTATATTTATAAGAATTTGTTTCTTAAGGCCTGAACAATTCTATGGATTTTCATATCCAACTATGTGGACCTGTTAGCATAGTTCTTACTGATATATATTTTCTTTTTTCAATTCCATATTCTCCAGGGAGAAGATTGTGGGGTTTCCCAAGATTTGCTGGGGACTGTGCCAGTGGTCATCGGAAATCTAATTTAGGAACAAGCTCTGAGCAGAAAAGTGATATCAGCGATTCTTTCTCCCAGATGATCCTTCAGCTTCATGATGTATATGACCCAAATAAGGTAGATTTCTCAAATTTGTGATTTTTCATATTTTTTGAGGTATGTGTGCTTACTAATTGCTAAGGCTATTTTACTCATCCCAATTCTCCTTTACAGATAAATGTGAAGATTAAAATTGTTTCTGAATCACCTTGTGGATCTGTCTCTGCAGAGGCTAAAAAAGTTCAAGCTAGTTGGGTTGTATTAGACAAGTAATATTTCAATTATTTTTCTTTGCTTTTATCTCTTTCATGAAAGATGTAGACAACACACATGCACAATGAAAATGATGGAATAGTGTGGCTCTAGTTAAGCCTTTGTTGTTTGATTTCATGATTTAGAGGTTTTTTGATACCTTTTGCAGACACCTCAAACATGAAAAAAAACTCTGCATGGAAGAGTTGCAGTGCAACATCGTGGTCATGAAGCGTTCCCAGCCAAAAGTTCTTCGCCTGAATTTGGTTGGATCACCAAAGAAGGATCCTGAAGTAGCTGATATGTTACCGTCCGAGGTAGAAGTATCCAAGAAACATTCTAAAAACAAGAATGATCCTCCTGATTCCATCCGAGGGCCTGTGGTGACTCCAACTAGTAGTCCAGAGCTTGGAACTCCTTTCACGGCTACTGAAGCTGGAACTTCATCAGTGTCGAGTTCAGATCCGGGAACTTCTCCATTTTTTATCTCAGAAATGAATGGAGAGCTGAAGAAAGATGAATCGTTAATCATTAAAGAGAATCTGGATTTGAACGAATCTAGTTCAGACTCGGACAGTGAACATTTTTCAACAGCTTCAGGAAGTTTTAGGTTCCAACCATGGATGACAGAATTTCTTAGTTCTCATCGACATTCTGGTCAACATATCAACGAATTCTCACAGAGGTCCAATAGTGATCTATCTCGTGCATCCACAGCCAAAACTTTGCTAGAGAAGTTCTCGAAACTTGATCGGGAAGATGGAATAGGAATGTCTAACTATAGGCATGAACTAGATTTCAGCGGGAATGTCCGTGAGGCAGTTTCACTATCAAGGAATGCACCTCCTGGCCCTCCTCCACTATGTTCAATATGCCAACACAAGGCGCCTATCTTTGGAAAACCCCCAAGGTGGTTCAGCTATGCTGAACTGGAGCTTGCTACTGGTGGATTTTCGCAAGCTAACTTTTTGGCTGAAGGAGGGTTTGGTTCCGTTCATAGAGGGGTACTGCCTGATGGTCAGGCAGTTGCTGTCAAGCAGCACAAACTGGCCAGTTCTCAAGGTGATCATGAGTTTTGCTCAGAAGTGGAAGTATTGAGTTGTGCTCAGCACCGAAATGTTGTTATGCTGATTGGTTTCTGTATTGAAGACAAAAGAAGATTGCTGGTTTATGAATATATATGCAATGGATCATTGGACTCCCATCTATATGGTAATTTCTTCCATTCCAAGCATAGATATCTAACACCAACACTGAAGGTTTCTGTTTTAAAGAGGACATGAAAAGAAAACCCAATCTTCCTGAGCATATCATCACGTTTTTACTATTTTCTACCTTAGCATGCTTATTTGTGGCTAGTAACTGTGTTTAATGGTGTGTTTCAGGACGTCATCGAGAGCCACTGGAGTGGTCTGCAAGGCAAAAAATTGCCGTAGGAGCAGCTAGGGGGCTGCGATATCTTCATGAAGAGTGCAGAGTTGGTTGTATTGTTCACCGTGACATGCGGCCAAACAATATCCTCATTACTCATGATTTTGAGCCTCTGGTATGATTCCAAACCCAATTACTCTGTAGTAGGATGGCTTCATATACAACTTTAAACCTCCAACGTTTGTATATTAGCGTGTTGTATCTATTTGAAAGTGCCTTGAGATTTGTTCGTCAATCTCTAGTTCATAGAATAGCAAGTTAAGTGCTATGATCTTAATACAAATTTTGTTTTGTTAGGTTGGAGACTTTGGCCTGGCAAGGTGGCAACCTGATGGAGACACCGGTGTGGAGACTAGAGTGATAGGGACATTTGGGTAAATCATGAATTCATGCTTTTGGTTTTTAAAATCTCTAGTTCCTCATGAAATTAGAGATCCTATAAGCTCTTTTTCCTGTGCTATAGTTATTTGGCTCCAGAATATGCTCAAAGTGGCCAAATTACTGAAAAGGCTGATGTTTATTCGTTTGGGGTGGTGTTGGTGGAGCTTGTTACCGGAAGAAAAGCTGTCGACCTTAACCGGCCAAGGGGCCAACAATGTCTCACGGAATGGGTAATGATCTTTACAATTCTAATTACATCTGTTACTTTTTTGTAAGTAGTCTGTTTTTTTGTTCCTCCAGGCTGTGGATTCTTTGTTTTATATATCTTACGCTTTCTGACCTGATACAGGCACGGCCTTTATTGGAAGAATACGCCATGGATGAGCTGGTTGACCCACAACTGGGGAACCACTACTCAGAACAAGAAGTCTATTGCATGCTACACGCTGCATCACTATGCATACGGAGAGATCCTCATTCTAGGCCTCGAATGTCACAGGTAAAATAAAATCTTTTGAACACGAGGTCCTATACTTTTGGACAGTATCAGTTGACATAGTACAAGAGTGCAATTTTGTTATCAGTTGTAGCCTTCAAGTCACGGCAAGGGTTAGCACAGTCAAGTCCCGAGCCCTAAAATGTCTCGCGTACTTTTGAACATGAGACACTACTTTTGGACACTCATAAATCTTTCTAAGACCAAACTCATTTTAGAAGTTCGAAACAAGGAGATGTAAGTTTAGAATCTTGGAAGAACTTGGACTTGCCTTGCGGTTTCTTTGATGCACATGACATGCTGTTTTTGTTGGTAAGTTCTAAGAACTCTAGTCTTGCTTTTGCTTACCTTGTTTTTTTCTTACGGAAAAAGGTACTTCGCATCCTGGAAGGCGACATGATCATGGACTCAAATTACCCGTCCACACCAGGTTATGATGTGGGAAGCCGGAGTGCTAGAATATGGACTGACCATCACAACCACCACCACCACCACCAGCTACAGCATTACAGTGGTCCGTTGACGAATGAGTCATTGGAAGGGTTCAATGGGAAGCTATCCTTGGAGGCACAAAAACCTGCTGCTCCTTGGAAACAAGACAAGGAGGGTTTCATGTGAAGCTGAACTGTAAAGAGCTAGAGCTCAATTTCCTCTATAAGGTACACAGATCATAGAGTAGAAATATATATATGGGCCTTTCGAATATTTTTGTTAGTTTTTTCTCAAATGCCATCTAGATTTTGGTCCTGTATAGTGGTAGTAGGGATAGTGAGGTTGTGTAATATTTTTTGAGGGGAAAAAGAGGAAAAGTTGTAGTAGACTCACTCACTGTGATATCAATTATCAAATGGTCTTAGTATAATGGTATTCAACTTTATAACTACTTATTCATATCAAGTTTGTTGAACAGGATCATGCAGTCATGTTGGGCAACAATTTCACATCCCAATGGCCAATTTTGTGGGTTTGGTTCATGAATTTCAAACATAAAGATTATTTAAATGTATTAACCATCTCAACAAGAGGTGACAATTCATATTGATAAACAGTAATCTAAATTCTACATTTACACAAACGCGGATAAATTAAATCTAAGTCCACTTAAATTCAATCATATCCATGTCTTGTCACAACTATTTATCCAAAATTAAATGCCCTAAAAACAATCACATTAAGCTTTTACATTTCTTAAAGAAACTTCCAAGATTGCTTCATAATTCAAATATTGAATACAATGTTCCTACATTAGCTAAATAACTTGAAAATTTGTTAGTTACCTGTCACTAACCTTTCCCAATATATGGCAACAGAGTAGGGAACAACTATGAAAGAAATCAGTGCCTAGAAATTTACATATGATTTCAAGAATCTTCAAGATTTGCATGTAAACTCAAACCTTGATAATGTGATTGCTGAGGATTCAGCTGCAGCACAATTGGAATGAAGCTATCCATTGTAAGCAGTCACCTTGATCCCTTCCTCATTTTGGACCTCGCATATCTAAGAGAGCTCAAGCAAAGAATGCATATTAATGATTGATAATGAATCGTGATTATCTTGATTAAAATTGCTAAGAAAGTTGAGGAGCCTAACTCTATGTGCATGCCACCTCTGTCAGATGATGGTAGCGTGCTGCCCTGAAGATCTTCCATGACCTTACTAGCTTGCTCAATTTCCTGCCGGAAGTGAAAGAGTTATATAAGATCAAAATCAATGCCCAATTTATTCCCTAGTTTGGGACTAATGACGGGTGATTTTGTTCTGCCTGTGTAAGGCAAGAAAAATGTTTAAGATGATTTGGACATGTGGAGGGTAGAGAGAGTAGTGACCATTATTCCTAACAATGCGGGCCGCGGGCCTAAATGAGCAGGACGGAAAACCGCACGTGTTTTTATCAGGTTACTTTTCGTCAGTCCTAACATGTCTTGTTACTTAGTAAAACAAATTAGAACCGATCTAAAGTTACAAAATAAGAACACGTGCATATTTTGGAAAATGAGAAACTAAAAGGGTAGAGGTAGACCTAAGTTAACATATACAGAAGTAGTGAAGAAAGACGTTATAGCACTTGGCTTAACTAAGAAGATAGCATTAAAAAGGACAGAGTGGAGATGGAGAATACGAGCAGAAGATCCCAAAGATTTTTGCTAATAGATTCATTTAGCCGACCCGTCCTTATTTATGAAATGGCTTGGTTGTTTTTTTATGTAATGCCCTAACTAGTGTTTTGATGTTGTTATATACTATACCATGAGTTTTTCCATTTATTGCTCAGTTTGCTCTGTATATGAATCTTATTTCCTTTTGTATTTGATACTTAATAACGTAGACTAAGTTTCCAAAATGACAATTAGTTACTGGGGGAATATCTATTCAGCTATCGAAACGAATATTCGATATTTACATAAACCAAGTATATCATACCTGAAAATCAGCAAAGGCAACGGGCATTCCACCCCTAGCACGCATTTTAAGCACATTGAAACCCGGATATCTGTCACCAAAAATAACCAAACCTATAAACTTTCCCAGATGATGAATTACTTTGATGAATATAAGCTTCTACTAAAAGATTCATCAAAATGAAGATGTGAACGCAACTTACTGAGAAAGTACTTCCTTTAGTTCATGTTCAGAGCAATTAGGACCTAGATTTGCAATAAACAAAGTGGAGCATGCTCGCAGACCTCCATCAGCTATCTTTTCTGGCTGCTCCTGTAACAACCGGAAAGCAAGTGCTGACATGTATGAATTACAGAATAATCACTTACCGAAGTTAAATTCTGCAAATGAATGAAATATAAAAGTCATCCATAGCGTGAAAATGTCACCTACACCCACTTTCACTTATGTAATTGAGTTGCATGCTCTCTATCAACCTCACTTTAAATTTCACATGGGACACTAGTTTTTACCCGTCATTATTTTTCTTCTGAAAAATACGCAATATTAACATACCACAGTAAACATTTGAAGCTTGTAACTACAATAAGAATCATGGTTTTACTTACATTTAGAGCTCCTATAGCATTGTCAGCATCCACTGTATCCACACTGCATGTTACCATACAAGAAAACATACTTAGTTGTGTGCAAGGCATTCAAGAGCTTGAGAAATGTTCATTGCATTACAAAGCTAGAAACTGAGAAGTTGACAACATCAGATTTTCAAATAAATTGAATATTGTTCTTTCTGAGTGCTTTCAACCTCTTTTTTGTTGCTGAATCATCTTTGTTGCCAGGATCGGGATTATCTGTCTCAGATGATTCATCAGAATCACTGTCTCCTGAGAGTGTAAACTTGTGTCAATATGTGCAAGCGAGCAATAGAATAAATTTCATTCCAGTAAGAGAAAGTGACCCAATAACAGAAAACTTGGAAAAAACCAAAATTTACAACATGCTTAGCCTGAACGTCACAATGCCATCATTAGCACTTACAAACAAAAGGACAAAAAATTGAATTACCATCATGATTACTGGATGTTTCTTGCGCATTACTTGCAGCTTTAGTTCTGTTATCAATAACAACATAGACTCCATCTCCTGCAAGAGACTAGTCAATTAACCATTCATGATAGTAATGAAGAAAGAATGCACATGCACGTAATCTTGTAACTGATTTAGGGAACAATTTGAATAATAAAATCAGTCACTATGATATGCATTTTCTTACCCGGTTTACGTCTCCTAGAGTTTGACGTAGCCAGTTCAACATGCAGAACATCCCCAGTTTGAAGATCAAATTTAACACCCTGAACATAATCATCCCAATACAATAGGCTAAGATAGAATCATGATCTTAAAAAAGCTTTGCATGTCCCCTCAAAAAGATAGAATGCCTTGTAGTCAAATTTTCTACTGACCATCCAATTAGTTGGATAACGCCGATAAAAAAAATAAATAGAATCCAAGTTGGATAACAGTACAACATTAAACAAGCATGCCTATACCTATGTGTTAGCAGAGATCATATTTAAATTCCATGTGATAACATTCTATAACACATGCCACATTATTGGATCAGAAAGAAAGCATTGTGTCAAAGATAAAAAGAAAATCAAAACGATGTGTCATGATCAATAAGTGACAACTAATATTGAGGGACGTCGCTTATAAAAACGAGGAAATCTACAGCTTGAAAATATTCAAAACTAATAAAGAAATTGCATTTGGGCATCACTGAACTGGTGATTGCACTCTAAGTCAATGCAATATTAATTTGTCCATTTATTGATTGGAGATTCTCAGATAACCACATATCCATGGCAGGAGTAATTCTCAAGGAATAGAAAAATACAAAAATCCTCACATTTAATGCATGTAATGCTGCAATCGCTGACTGATGGTTGGAGAAGGTAGCAAATGCAACAACCTGCAACCATGAACAAATCTTCTTTAGGTAATTTGAAGGATAACGAACTTACAAGTACAACCAACAAAATGAATATCATTTATGAGAAATGTCAGACAGATGATTAAAGATGGAAAAATATTTAGTTAAGTGAGTAACAGAATTATCTTTATCAGAGTTTTATAATTTCATCCGGGCCTGTCAGCTTCATATCTGGATGTGGACATTTTATTCTCTTTAGTCTTTACGTTCTTAAAATCTTCATAAATATACCGAGGCAACATTTGGATTACAAAATTTGGAATGAGAATGAGAATCAATAATGGGAATAGGAATATGACTCTCATCTACCGAAGCAATTGAAAACCTCTATAATCACCAAAATGAGACCATCTATATAACCAAAATAGTAATTAATTCGACAATCCTCTACATTTTCCATCATTCAAACCTAGAAAAGAACTGAGAATTCTTCTGAATTGTACCTGAATTCAACATTTCCACTAGTGAGCTTCAATCAAAAGATAAATTGACAAGACAATGAGAAGCAGAACAACGCAAACTCAGAAACATCTTCGCAACAATTATAGCAACCAATAATTTGACAATCCTCCTCATTCAAACCTAAAATAACTGAAAATTCTTCCATATCGAACTTGAATTCAACATTTCCACTAGTGAGCTTCGCTCAAAAAAATACATGCACATATGGAAATCAGAACAAAGCAAATCTCAGAAACATCTTCGCAACTATTAGCAACGAATAAGCTGAATTTCAGTTAGAATGTCAAAGAATAGTACAGCTCAAAGAGTAAAAAATTGAAAGAAAAAAAAAATCTCAGGAGCCAAACAAATAGGGAATGAAAAATATAACCGAACCTGATCGCCACGACCAGTGTACTTGAGCTGATAGTAGTCGAAGCCATGGCGGCGGCGGAAGAGATTGTGAATCTCGCGGGGCTTGATGTCGTCGGGGGGGCCCGAAACGAACAGCGTGTTGATATCGCTCCGATCTGATTGTAGCTGCGGTTGCAAGTAGTAGGGATCGTACGGATGGTACGCCATTGCTGATGAAGGCAACAGCAAGACCGTGGTTGTGACGGTCGTCCCTCCGGCTGCGGCGGCGGCGGTGGCGGAAGCGGCGGTTGAGGAAAGGTGGCGGTTGGCGGAAGAGGGAATTGGGAATGCTATATAACAGAGTACAAGCTCAATTCAGCACTGCTACCCCTAAGAGTACAACCAGCATATGCAGTGATACTAGAACTTAGAAATAGTTTATTTGTATCTTATTTGTGTAAAGAGAATGAGTTGGCTGAGACTCTCAGCCAACACACAGAGAAATCGAATCCGGGCGGGGCGCTTTGCGCTCAAAAATTTACTTGGGCAAGTGTGGGTGTAAATCGCTGACGTGGCATCATCTATTTGGCCAGATTAAATGGCTGAGAGTATTTAATCATGGCTGAAAAACATTATTCTCTTTGTCTCGTATTATATGATAAAAACAAACTCAACATCTATATTTATTAAGTATTGAATGTTGATACGACATGTTAAATATCTATGTCGACATATCATGTTTGTGCGAATTTTATGTAAATAAGCGACGATGTAAATTGCAAATCAATGTTATTTTATGTATTGTATACTCGACATGTATCATTATATAATTTTTTAAATGATTGGTTCACCTAAAATGACCTATATATCCTAAGAAAAATATGAAACATAATTTGGGTCAAAAGCTAATTTAAGATCAAAAGTAATGTTCAATTACTCTTATATAGTGTCCCAAATTTCAAAATTTATATAGCCTAATATTATCTATTTGAAATAGTATGTAGTACCTTACATAAAAACAATTATTTTTAATTACATCTTGGGTCATACTTAGTAATCTAAGTTGTTTTTTGTGAATGATTGTAAAATTCAACCACTTAATTATAAGTTTATGCACTAAAATACTCAAAATGATATACGTGGAGACATGAGTCTCAAACTAAAAACATTACTTTTGTAAAAATCGAGTTCATAATCGTAGAGTTTGTAATATATACCTAAGTTTATGCGCATTTAAAACTTGATTCAAACTTTTGTTTGTTTTAATTGCATATATGTTTTGATTCGGTTATAATAAATTTGTAGACTAGAATACCCGAAATCTAATGTGCAATTTGGGACTTGCACCTTGTTTGAAACAAAATTGAGTTAATAATAACCATTTGCAACTCGAATTCGAGAAAATAAACTTAATTCCATACTCACTCGTACTGTAGAAACACGTCCATTGAAAAACAAACATAACTGGAGCTCCTAACAGTTAACTTTAATTAGAGATACAAATTTTTAATCACATAATTAAGAAAAAATAGAGACAATCAAATAACAATTGACTAAAAAATTACACAATTGGAAAAATGAATTAAAATCTAAAAATTTCCAAAAAAATCACACAAATGCCAATTGCAATTAACTTCAATTAAATAAATTAAAAAAAACAGACACACTACAATTCCACAAACCGATCAGTTTAACTCGAAGACGAAGCTCCGGCGCCGACGCTGGTGAGCAATCCTCCGGCGGCGGCAGCTTCCTCGTCCAGGCACAAAACGTCCGTCTTTCTCCCCGC